>PVKS010001136.1:0-132080 GCA_004027875.1 Aplodontia rufa
GCCAGGAGGGGCCTGAGAGTTAAGACAGAGCCAGGAGGGGCCTGAGAGTTAAGACAGAGCCAGGAGGGGCCTGAGAGTTAAGACAGAGCCAGGAGGGGCCTGAGAGTTAAGATAGAGCCAGGAGGGACGGAAGAGTTATGATAGAGCCAGGAGGGGCCTGAGAGTTAAGATAGACCAGGAGGGGCCTGGTTGTTAAGATAGAGCCAGGAGGCACCTCCTCCAGGCTGGCACCGGCTCCACCTGCCTGGAGGGGGCAGCTGTCTGTCTGTGGTGTTGACTGGGACCTGCAGGGCGTCCTGGGAACTGGATGCAATATTGTCCCTGGAGTTCGTCTGCCTTGCGTTAAGGCCCTTGTGGGTGCACATACTGTGGCGTCCTGCACTCATGTCTCATGGTCTGTTCACCCTTCATGTTTGGGGACCTTGTCTCTTTTTGAAGAGGGTCTAGATCATCCTAGTCAAGACCAATTTCTAGGAAGCCCTGGGAGGAAAGCATTTCCTGGAAAGCGGTGGGGACCCAGCCCCCTGGGTGGCGTGGTGACCAGCAGCTGGCCTTCCCTTGGTTCCTGAGCTGGCCTTGGTGCTCGGGCCGCGGTGGGCTCGGGCCATGTGCACCTCCTGCATCTCTCTGGGGCTGTTGCTCTGAGAGGTGACCGAGGGTCCCAGGAAGGCCCCCACAGACTGAAGAAGCAGGAATCAGGCATTTTCCTGACACCAGCTGATCCAGGCAGGACGCATTTATTGCTCACCTGCTGTGCGGAAGGCACCTTGCTGTGAGCACAAAATGAATGAGGTTGAGAGCTGCACCCAGCAGGAGGCTGAGCTGGCTACTGACTCCAACTGGGTGGGGACAGATGCAGCCCACTCGGTGCCCATGCGTCCACAGCTGCACACATGTGCGGACACACGCACGTTCTCCCCCTTTCCTTCCCTCCCTCACCCAAGCCTCTTTCTTTTCCCAATTCTGTTGGGGTTCCGGGTCTGACCGGAGGAGAGCGGGGCAGTGAGTGGCTTGTTCCGTTGGAACCAGGTGGGGTTTTCAGAGTGGGGGGCTAAAAAGAGGGCACTTATGAGGAGCACAGAGCAGAGCCCTCCTGTTCAAAACACAGCCACATGCTGCAAAGAGGGACACACGAATGTCACACGAATAAGCCAGAAAAAGGTGAGTGTGGCTCGACCAGCTGAGCGGGGGCCACACACTGTGTGACCCATTAGGGCAGGCATCCCCTGAGCTCTCTGCTGCCACCGGGGTCCTGCTCAGTTTAGGCGAAAGGTCTGCTGGACTGAGCGACCTGGACAGTCTGTGCCTCGGTTTATAGGAATCTTAAGGAAGGTCTGTTAATTAAGTGCTCGATCCTTGAGGATCGTAGATCACGGGTTTCCAAATCTATCAGAGCACAGGCTAGAGGCTGGGTGGGTTTGTGGCACCCCTGGCTTCATTTGCCAGAAAGGGGAACTGTGAGGAGGAGGAAGAGGAAAGGGGACCATCTCTGCTCCCCAGCCAGGTCCTTCAGGAGCCTGGAATTCCCTGGAAAGCAGGCGAAGCTTGTGCAGCTCCTGTGGGTGCTGCAAGTGGCAGCCCCCAAGGCTGTTGGAAATGGAGAGGAAGCACCACACCAGAAGGGCATTGGGGGCGCCAGACCAAGCTTTCATAGACAGGAAAACTGAGACCAGAGAGGGGCGGTGCTCACCCACCTGGAGAGCTGCCTGTGGTGCCCTCTAAGTGTCCTTCTCTTAGAATGAAGTTCTCGAAGTTCTCGAAGTTCTCGCTTAAACACTTCCTGTGCCCTTGCTGACCTCTTCAATCCAGAGAAAGTGAGCAGAGGCCAGCAGAGGGTGGCGCCTGAGTGGCCCTTGGCCCAGGAGCTTAGCGGAGAAGTCTCTCGGGTCTCAGTGGCACCTCTGGGTGAAACACAGCTGGAAGCTTCTGCCCAGGCTGTCACTCACCTTGCTCAGCAACGTCCCATCTGCCCAGCACCGCCTGCACCCGGAGGCCCTCGAGAAGCCCCCCAGAAGTGGGGACAAGAGCAGGGTGAGCCAGCGCAGGAGGGCCCAGCCCTTTCAAAGCCTTCCTCCCCTGAGTATCTCCACACCGAGCCTGAAAAGGCTGATGTTGTCCAGGAAAGCTGGCGCGGGGAGCCGGAGTACCATGAAGATGAGACCTCAGACCCAGGACTCCCAGGGCCGGCCCACCAGCATGTCCCCCCCAGGCCCCTAGCTCCCCTCCTGCTTGAAGGCCCCAGAGAGGCTGAACATCAGCCAGGAACAGGACCTGAGGACCCAGAGGGAAGCCACCAAGGCTCTGAGTCACTGAAGGGCCAGCTTTTGGGAGACCAGGACCAGGAGGAGAGCCGTGGCAAAGAGAGGTTGGGGGACAGGGAAGAGGCAGATGAAGACCGCGACATCGACGAGTCATCACCCCAAGACTCCCCTCCTTCCCAGGCCTCTCCAGGTGGGCCGTCCCCACCAGTAGCCTCCAGAGAAGCTGCTGGGGTCTGCAGTTTCCCGGCCGAGGGTGCCATTGCGCTCCCTGTCGATTTCCTCCCCCAAGTTTCTGCAGAGCCCCCGGCCTTGCAGCCTGCGGGACCATGCACAGGGCCCCCGGTGGAGGGGCCCGAGGCTGCCCCCGAGTTCACCTTCCACGTGGAGATCAAGGCCAACGTACAGAAGGAGCAGGCCGGGTCCGAGCTGGATTTGGAAAGGGCTGTGCTTCTGAGGGCCTCTGGAGAGGAGCTAGAGGCCCAGGGCCGCTCTGTGGGAGAGGCCACAAGAGAGGCTGGTCCTCAGGAGCCATCTGAGAAGCGGCCTGCAGCTGGTCTGCCAGGGAGGCCCGTCAGCAGGGTCCCGCAACTCAAAGGTCTGTGATTTGAGCTCCCTTGCTCCTCCTCCTGTGCCACCCAGGCTGCAGGCGCTGCCACTGAGCTCCTGGCCTCCTTGACTCCTGCTGCCCTGAGGTTCCAAGACAGCCACTAAACCGACCACCTGGGTCACCACTGCTCCCCTCCCTGGCCGCTGCCCCTTAGGCTCTGGAAGCACGTGCTCCTCTCACGCTTGGCCCGTTTTGCATGTCACCGACACCCTTGCCCAATGCTTTCCGCCCTGGTTTGGTTCTCTGGTCACTCGGTGTGTCCACCGTGGTCCCTCAGCCCACGTGGGCGGCACGGTGCACAGAGAGGGAAACAGCTGCCCCGTTCTCTGGGGCTTGTGTGGAACTCTATATTCGTGGTCTGAAAGCATGATTAGCCCCATTTTGCAGATGAGAAAACCAAGGCTCAAAGAGGAAAAGTAACTTGCTGAAGGTCACTGGTAGGAAGGGATGGAACCAGGTTCAGAGCCAGGTGGTTCTGCTCTGACAGACACACTTCCCACACACAGTGCTTCCAGAAGGTGCTAGAGCACACTCTCCTAGCAGAGATGCAGAGGCTGTGTGCCTGTTGTCTGCTGCCTTCATCAGTCACGTCACCCATGTGACATGCGCAGGTGACATCCACACGGCCTTTGCAGGTGGTCAAGAGCCCAAGCTGAGCCTTTGGCCCAACAGCCCCCACCCCACCCTGCCTGTGGCCAGAGACAAGAAGAAGCAAGATCTTTCTGGTCCAAAGTGCCTCCTCCAGCCTTGGCAGAGACCAGAGACGGAGGATGCCTGTGTGCTGACATCAAGGAGGCCTCTCAGCTTGGCCCACCTTGAGCACAGCCACAGCAGCCCCTGAGGGACAGGAGAAGTAGGAGGAGAGAATCCCGAGTCATGGAGAGGACTTTGATGTGGCCTCAAGCTGGGTGTATTCATAGGTTTAGGATTTCAGAACACTTAGCATTATAGAATTACCTGCATGGCCCAGGAATTAGTGCTAATTAAGCTCATAGTCATAGCTGTCTATCAAATTTTATTAGACTCTACTTACAGAGAAATCTTTTTTTTTTTTTTCAGGGCTGAGGACCAAACTCAGGGCCTTGCGCATGCTAGGCAAGCGCTCTGCCACTGAACTAAATCCCCAACCCCCAGAGAAATCTTAATGTTATAAGGGAAACTGCGTTTAAAATTTAAGATGGGGTGAGGTGGGAGGGTGGCAGGGAGGGAATCGTATGTCCTTGTTTAAATTCCAAAGCATCAGGGGACATATGACCATGACTTGACAATTTACTAAAGTGACACGTTATCAAATTCTGGTCCACCAGATGTCAACTGGTGTGTCCAGAGAGGAAAAAGGGTTCCATGGCCCAGTGGTTTTGGAAGAAGCAGGCTAAGCCAAGTTAGATGGGCTTTGCAGCTGTGGGATTTTTGAGAGCCTTGAATGTACCAAGCATGTTGTGACTCTCAGAGGACACAGAATAAACTTCCCAGATTTATTTGACCCCTTCTGGTAACATCTCCTGGATGAGGGCTTATCGAGTCCCACCGGATTTGGGAGATGCTCTTGCGATCAGATGATGCTGGGGTGAGTTGGGCAGGGGAAGAGTGTGAGTCAGATCCGCTCTGGGCTCTGCTAAAGTGCAGGCACCGGGTGCACCTGGGGCTCACAGACCGTCCAGGGTGGGCCCAGGAGTCTGTATTTAAGCACCATCTCCAGGTGGTTCTGCTGCACAGCAAAGTTGAAAAAAACCCTGGGCGTGAGGAGCAGCACTGGTCCCTAGAAATCCAAGACTGCAGCAGCCAGTGAGAAACCCCAAGAGGCTCATTGTCCTGGGGGCCACAGGAATGTGAGGTTGAAACTGAAGAAGTAGACAATCAATGTTCAGTGGTAAATGTGAGCAGAAGCAGAAGCCTGGCTAGGGCTGTGGATGCAGCCCAGGGGGCCCCAGTCACGGAGCCCCCACCCAGATGTGAGCTGTGGGATGTTTGATGATAACAGTTTACAGCTAACTTGGAGAAGGGGCAGGATTAGTGTCCTCGGTGGGAAGACCCCCAAGTCTGGGTCAGGGGTGGGATAGGCTCATCTTAAATCTACTGGAGTGGGCAACTGAGGTCCACATTAGTAAGGGACAGGCTCTGGGGTGCATCCAGCAACAAGAGGGTGAAGATATCCCCACCAGGCTAGGTAATATGCTGGTGACGGGTGACCAGGAGCAGAGGGTGGGGTTGTCAGCATAAGATGGCCAGGAAGGCAATTGCTTATGACCTGGCCCCACAGGTAGCTGCAGTCCAGTCAGTCCTCAAGGCCCTCGAGAGTAAATAAGGACCTCACAAGAAACCGAGCACCCAGCCACAGTGTGGAGACGACTCCTGATCCTGAGGTCCTACAGGAGGACAGAGCCTGGCAGAACTGTCCCCATCCATGGCTTTTAAATGCCCTCCATGGAGTGGGGTTGTCCTCCACTGGGTGGGGCAGACCTGGCAGAGACAGGGAGGGTCTGTGGGTGGCGGCAGGTACTGCCTACCTTTCCTAGATGGCCCCACATCCATGTGTGCCTCTAACAGCCTCTACTGCGCCTCCTCTGCATGTCCCCGCCTCAGCCAGCCTGCTGCCCACCTCACCAGGCTGCCCCGAGCAATGGCCCCAGTGCACTGTGTTGACACTAACAAAGTGACACCTAGCAGATTCGAGGGACACGAAGCCAGCTGGGTTTCCAACAAACCCAACTGCACAAAACCAACACCACCAGTCCTGAGCTGTGCAGAGGGCTCTGCCTGGGGCCCGGGACAGTGGTGTAACGCGCATTCTCGTTTTGTATCTTATCAGCCCGCACGGTCAGTAAAGGCAAAGACGGGACTGGAAACGAGGACGGAAAAGCAAAGGTAAGCTGCCGACACGGGAGCCCCCAACGCCACGCAGGTCCACGGCGAGCTACCCTGTGTGTGAGGTTGGCCTCACACGCCACGCGGGCAGCGACCGTCACCAGAGAGCAACTGTCGTGTGAAGTACATCATGTTTTTATGCAAACTTTTTAAAAAACACCCATCCTTTGTCAATTTTGATACTTACACCAGAGGAGGACAGTCAGAAGGTTAGTGAATTAAAGCCCCTTCCTGCCATCTCCTCAGCAGATTTCAAACCAGGGTATGAGTGAATTCTCTACAATAAAGTTGCACATTTTTTATTTATTTATTTGAGAGAATGGGAGAGTCAATTTTATTTATTTTTTCATCTGGTTTTTGTTTTTCTTCCACTTAGTTGTGTACCTGGTGCTGGGGATCAAACCCAGGACCTTGTGCACGCCAGGCAAGCCCTCCACCACTCCAGCCCAAGTCTTGTACATCTTATACTCGCCACTATAGATATAGGCCCAGCAAACATATATACTTACATAGAAAATATACTAAGAAGCTGGGTGTGGTGGCACATGCCTGTAATCCTAGTGGCTTGGGAGGCTGAGGCCGGTCTCAGCAACTTAGTGAGACCCTGTCTCTCAATAAATAAATAAATAAAGGCTGGGAATGTGACTCATGGTTAAGTGCCCCTGGGTTCAATCCCCAGTATCAAAAAAGAAAAGAAAATACATTAGGGAGCTGAGTGTGGTGGCACATGCCAGTAATGCCAATGACCTATGAGGCTGAGGCAAGAGGATCACGAGTTCAAGGCCAGGGTAGGCAATTAGAGAGCCCCTATCTCAAAATCCCTCTTCTCTCAGAGCAGACCCAGTCTATCCCTTGAAAGTGTCCCCTTTTCTCCCTTTCCTATTCCTTCTAATTAACTCGTGCCTGAGGGCTGGAGCTGTGGCTCAGTGGTTGGAGCACTTGCCTGGCATGTGCAGGGACCTGGGTTCAAACCCCAGCACCACATACACAACTAAGTGTTGGAGAAACAAAGGCCAGATGAAAAACTAAAACTGTTTCTTTCTCTCTTTTACTCTCTCCTCTCTTTAAAAAAATAAAATGTCTCCTGCCTGTTACTCTGAAATAAAAAAAAGAGTGGAGGAGGTTGGGGATGTCACTCAATGGTAGAGTGCCTCTGGGTTCAATCCCTAGGACCAAAAAGAAAAGAAGAAGAAGAAGAAGAAAGGAAAAAATAAAATGCTCTCCAAACTGTACAGTCATGTTTTTCCTGGAAAATCCCCTGATAGCCCTCAATAAATTCTATTTTAGAGTATAAAATATCTAATATAAATAGCCCCTGTGGGGCTGGGGAGGTAGCTCAGTGAGAGAACACTTGCCTAGTAATGTTCCATTCTCAGTGCCACAACAAAAAAAATACATATCGTTCTAAATACTGCCTGGAACTTCTGGAATGTAATTGGTAGGGGAGCCCTGCAGGAGTCCCCAGACGCAGAAGGTGGCTTGAGTTTGGTAGCACAAGTTGAGGACTGGCCCCTGGAAGTGCTTGCCCATGCAAATGAGGGTCCCCATCCCACAGACCCTGCCCAGGGAATGAGCACCCTGCGAGGCCTTAGCCCTGCCCTACGCAATGGCTGTCAATCACTTAGCGCTGGGGCAAGGGGCAGAGGACGCTGGCCTCGGCCTGCACATGTGGGCACAATGTCCCTGCCCTGGAGCTGCTCACTCTCCAGCAAGAGGTGAGATGTGTCGCACGCTTGGCCAGGTAGGAGAACTGCCGCTGCAGGGGAGCCTCGCCCAGGAGGGGCGGCCAGTACCACCCCCGGAGTTCCAACTTTGTCCTCAGCCCATGTCCCCCTCTCCATCCTCCGCCCTTGGGTGCTCCTCCTTCCCAAGGCTGGCACAGAAAGGGCCTCAGCCACTGCAGCAGGGAGTTTGAGGGTGACAAGGAAACACCAGAAAAAGCCAGTGACGTTGCTGTTCAGGACGCTGCTGTCACCGACTCCCTCCCCAGGGTGCCCTGACTTAGCTGTCAGCGTTCATTCCTGAAGGTGTGGCCCCAAGAGGCAGGACAAACCACGGTGCCAGCCCCGTCCGTCGAGCCTGTTCTGTCGGCTGCGGTGGAAAGTGTAGAATTTACTAGCTAGGATTATGATTAGCTTTATTTGAGACTGATTTGGAAAATTTGCGTGCGTGTGACCTCAGTGGGTGAGACAGTCTCCCTCGCTGGGGGCTGCGCAGCCCTTGTTAGCCACAGGGATTCTTCCTCCTCCTGTCCACTTTTTATCTTCTGTCCGGCGTGAGTGGACAGTGTCTGTCACTCGTCGGCACAGCAGTGCACCTGTCCAGCTGACCGACAGCTCCTGGCGGAGGGAAGGTGGCTGCTTCTCTTTGCTCCTGACCAAAGCGCTGATGAGGGTACCCACTGCCAACAGCGCGGGGCTCACGGCTTTAAGCCACCTGCCTTCCGCGTCCCTCTAGTCTCTGCCCTCGTTTTGGTTTGTTTCCTTCCCCGTCTGCTGGCTTTCATTTTGATGGCATTTTATGTTCATGTTTAAGACACCCACACCTTCCTATGCTAAAGCCCTAAGAAATAGACCGTCTTAGCCGCAAACGCCCCTCTCCCGGTACTCAGACCCTTGGATAGAACCCTCCAGCCCTGCCGTGCCCTGAACCAGCATGCCCTGAACCAGCCTCCTCTGGCCCCCGCACTGTACCTCTGGAGCAGAGGAGGAGGAGGTCTAGGTAGGGAAGCCACCTTGGACAGAACCAGGCTGCCCTCAGGGCCTCACTCGAATGTCCTGAGGCAGAGTCCCCAGATACTCTCAGGCAGGGATGCTCCAAGTGGGATGGGTGACATTCTGGCTTCGCCCCTCCCCTGCCCAGGGGAGCAGCCCCTGAGATCCCCGGGGACCCCTGGCTTTGGTAACTGGAGAGGCCTCTGGATTGTCCTCGTTTGGTTGGACAGCGTCGCCCAACCCTGGCTCACTCCCTCCTGAGCTGGCTCAGCCATGGGTGGTGGTGGCTTCTTGGAGCTCCTGTCCTGTGTAACAATCGTCTCCTGGGAACTAGACCCACCACTGCCTGCATGGCTCTTGCTCCTGACCCTTGGCCAGGGTTCACTGCCAAGGGCTCTTAGCACACCTAGGAGTTCCCGAGACCTGAGACCTGAAGGTCGTTTGGGACAGAACAAAAGAACATTCTCGGTCAGGTTCAACGAGAACGATCTCCAGGAGCCTGTGGTGAAACCAACACGTCAGCCAGATGCATCCATAATTAAGAGTCTGAAAATGGATGTCCCCATGGGCGAGGCCTCCCAGTGTCCCGCCCAGTGATCTACACTGAGGGGATGATGACCCTGATCTTGCTACAAGCTCTATTGTCCTTTTATAAAATACGTCAGCACAGCCAGGGCTGATAACTAATGCAAACAATTCCCCCGGGAGGAAATGGTAACCAGGGTGCCTGGCGCTGGGGTGGGGCTGTGTGCCCAGCAAACCCTCGAGGTTGCTGGACACATTCGTTGCATCCAGAATGCAAAGGGTCACTCGCTTTTGCCTCCTTGAGCCAAGCAGGGGTCCTTGGGGCCGGCCTTGACTCAGGGACGGTCTTCTTTCCCACTGGTAAAAACCCCTCTACCCTGATTGTTCATAGGGGGCTGATGGTAAAACTGGAACAAAGATCGCCACGCCCCGGGGAGCAGCCCCTCCAGGCCAGAAAGGCACTGCCAACGCCACCAGGATTCCAGCCAAAACCACTCCCAGCCCCAAGACACCTCCTGGCACTGGTAAGAGGAATGTTCTCGCGAGTCCTGGTCAGAGGAAGCTCACAGAAGGTACAGTCCTCGCTCAGGACACCCCTGACAATTAACCCTGCAGCCGAGCAAGGCCTGCAGCCTGCTAAGCACTCGAATGCTCATTTGCTTTGCGATCCTTCAGCGGTTTCCTCGGGTGGATACTGAATCCTCACTTTTAATAGGTGAAGAAATCGAGGCTCTGAGCATTCACATGACTAAGTCCACCAGCTCATTTTAAGCACGAGGGAAAACGCAGTCACATGACTTGCTAAGCGGCCGGTGAGGGTTCCGGGAGGCAGCCCCAGCTTGAAGTGTTTTCAGGCCCCAAAAGGGGCATGGGGCACTGTCTCCGGAGACGGAGCAGGAGCCTGGACAGGTCCCTGTGGGTGACCTCACAAAGGACTTGGTCCTGCGCAGCCCCACTCACTGGGGCTGTTAGGAATGTTCTGTCAAAACCCCAGGGTCTTAGCTGAGCAGCGAGTGGTGTGCTGTGCCCACTCCCCTGGGCTTCTGTGAGCCACACCTGGTTAGCGTCGAACCCCTGCCAGTCAGGTGGCTTCCTGTCCAGCTGTTAGGAATGGAAGCCTCTTCTAGTGCCCTGGTGACCTGTTCCCAGCAAGGGCTTCAGGTGCTGCAGGACTTGGGCGTGTGGTCTGCATTTGCCCCCCTGTGGCACCCAGGAGGCCTGAGGGTCTTGGTGAGACTGCAGTGGAGGCCTGGCCTGCGGTGGCCTTCACAGCCGCCTTGGTGGCTGCATGCTTCTGACCTGGCGCTGCCCCCGCAAGTGCGGGAGGGTGGGCCACTCGCTCCGGGCTCTGGGCTTAGTTTTCGCCTAGCATTTTCCATCTGGTGTTTTTCTCACGCACTGACGATCTGGGGGAGTGAGCAGAATTTTTGGTGGCATTTTGTATACGTTTTCTGCCTGACGCTTCGCCTGTTGGACAAGGGCATGCCTTGCTCTGTGGCTCTCGCCTGTCCTTAGGTGGCCTCCTGCAGGTGGCCACACCTTCCCGCTCGCCTGGACTTGTTTCCTGCCCCCTTTGCCTGCTGCCCCCTTGTCCTGTGCTGGGCGGGCCGGCCAGGTTGCCGGTGAAGAAAGCCTGACGACTACATTAGCCAGATTGTAATGAGGCTGTCTGTGGCTTTTTCTCTTTAAGCTTCCAAACAAGTTCCAAGAAAACCACCCCCTGCGGGGGCAAAGTCCGAGAGAGGTAAATCTGGGCCTGCTTCCGGGTGGGCAGGCCCTGGGCATAGGTGCTGCCTGGGGCTTGTTTGCAGGACTAGGAGAAGCCCTGGCTCCCCAGCGAGCCCAAGGGCTGCGGATGCATCTGTCTGTCCAGCGGACTCTGCACACCATTCTAGTTTGCTTCAGGGAAGAGGGCTGTGGGGGCAGGAAGGCTGTGCCTCCAGGCATTTGGAGGTGCTGGGGTTTAGGCGGGAAAGTCCCTCTGGCATTTGTTGAAGGCAAGTTCTGCGAGCACCAGACATCCTGTCCTCAAGACCATCTTGTGTTGGCTGGGCGCAATGGCACATACCTGTGATCCCAACGACTCGGGAGGCTGAGGCAGGAGGATTGCAAGTTTGAGACCAGCCTCAGCAACTAAGAAAAGCACTAAGCAACTTAGTGAGACCCTGTCTCAAAATAAAAATAAAAAATACAAAGGGCTGCTTTTATACAATTGCTTTTATACAATGTGGCTCAGTGGTTAAGCACTCCTGAGTTCAATCCCTGGTACCAAAAAAGAAAAAGAAAAAAAAGACCATCTTGGAGGTTTTGATCTCTCTTCCAGCTTCCTGAGGAGGGTGCAGGCTGAGGGAGGGTAATTGAGTTGCCCAAGGTCACTCTGCAAGTAATGACGTTTCTCAAGTGACCATGACCAAGGCTCCGTATCCCTGGAGATAGGAAGGCAGAGGCAGAGGCTGAGGCCCCATTTGGTGTCTCCTGTGGAAAAGGAGAAAAGGCCTGTCTTCTCCTGTTGCCACAGAACTTGGCCACCTAGGGACACCAGAGACATGGAAATTGAGACCCTGAACACTGGTACTTGCTCTCCACTTGACAAGAGAAGGCGCAGGTTGACTCCCTGGGCAGCAGACACAGGGGTGGGGTGCGAGGAAAGCCAGCTTGCCGGCCCCACCCCTTGAGTTCTCTGCCGGAGCTGGACAGGACCTAGAAATCTGCGTTTAATGGGTCCCATCTCCTCCTCAAAAGTGCTGAAGATTTAGGGAAAACAAATCTTCCGGAGACTCTGACGCAGGGCTCCGCGGGCCCCACTTTGAGACACACTGACCATGAGGCAGATGGAATGGCAACCGGGCATGGGACACGGTCACAGAAGCAGGTTTAGGAGTGAAGGACTCCTGGGGGGTACC
The DNA here is from genome assembly GCA_004027875.1 of Aplodontia rufa. Taxonomy (NCBI): domain Eukaryota; kingdom Metazoa; phylum Chordata; class Mammalia; order Rodentia; family Aplodontiidae; genus Aplodontia; species Aplodontia rufa. Next base: position 11,876 of record PVKS010001136.1, read on the forward strand.
GAGCTGGCACGCAGAGGTCCGGGCTGCCCTGCTGCAGGGTTGGTGCCTGCCGGGTGCTGGGAGAGGTGCTCAGGTGGGCGAAGGGCATTTGTGGGGAGGGAACAGCCAGGCAGGCCCTGGCAGTGCCAAGTGGCTTGGCTTGTCTGGAGCCCGTGGGCAGCAGCCACCCGGTGGACCTGTGGCTCCAGAGCCCTGGCTCCACCACAGAGCCAGGGAACGGGGCAGGGGCCCTGGAGTTGGGCTAAGTGGGTAAAGCGGCGGCTGGGTCCAGGTTTGAGGGCAGCAGGGGGTCCTGTCATTGCACTGCCCTTACTCAGGTTGCGAGGTGTGCGTTTTGTGAAGCATATTTACACACACTTCTGCCTGCAGCCTCTCCCTGCAGGCTCCACGATCACTTCCATCCAAGTGGAGGCCTCTGAGTTCAGAGACTTGCCTGATAGTGACTTGCAGCTATTCTGACCCAGCTCTTGGCCCCAGGGCCAAGACAGGAGATAATGGGCATTAGGGTATTGATGACCATTCTGTTCCTTTCCTGGGAAACAAGTGTCACCGTCCCGAAGTGACAAAGCAGCAGGAGATGCTTCTCCAGCAGTAGGCTGCAGAGCTTCCTCCTGCTGGGGTAGCTGAGCTCTCAGCCTTGCTCCTCCTGCCTGTTTCCCTCCTGAACCTGGCAGTGGCCCCCAGGATGGCAGCCGCAGGGCTTTTGCTGGTCCCATCCATTAGTCTCACCCCTTTCCTTTCCCCACAGGTGAATCAGCAAAATCTGGGGATCGCAGTGGCTACAGCAGCCCCGGCTCCCCGGGAACCCCCGGCAGCCGTTCCCGCACCCCATCCCTGCCGACCCCACCCACCCGTGAGCCCAAAAAGGTGGCAGTGGTCCGCACTCCACCCAAGTCACCGTCGTCCACCAAGAGCCGCCTGCAGACTGCCCCGGTGCCCATGCCAGACCTGAAGAACGTCAGGTCCAAGATCGGCTCCACTGAAAACCTGAAGCACCAGCCCGGAGGTGGGAAGGTAAGGGCGTGCGGGGCTGGCTGTGCGTGAAGGTGCGGTACCCACACCTGGGCAGACACAAGCGGTCCTATCACGAGCCTGGCGTGGTCCCACCCCTCCCAGAGCAGCCTCCCTGACCTCTTTATTGGGTCACCTCCGAGCCATGGAGTCCGGCTGGGGGTAAAGCACTCCCGTCAGCCCCGCTGATCAGTTGGAGGTCACAGGGCTGTGTCTCCACGACTGTGGCTGTCAAGCTGGGATACCCACGGTGACGCCCCCGCAGCTGTGCAGGCCCTGGCAAGATCCAGAGGAGGCTGCGCTCGCTGGGCATCTGAGGTTTCTCTCAATTCTCGGTTCTGGGGAACTCTGGGGACTGCGTCTGATCCTTGTGGGGTTAGAACAGCACTCGCGGAATTTTCAAGTGTCCTGAGCAGGGGCAGGACAGGGGACTGGCGCGCCCTCTTCCTCCTCGCCCTGTGGGGTGTTAGCTGCAGCTAAACAGCGGGGACTTCTGTCCTCCCTGTTCTGGACGCTGCGGGCCTCAGCACGCCCAGCAGGCTGGCTTCTCCTGTGGCCACCTTTGTGCGCACCCCTGCGGTCTCTCTGCCTGTCCTAATCTGCTTTCTGAAGACACCAGCCCTGTTGGATTAGGGCCACCTTAATGACCTTGTCAACTTCGCCACCTCTAAATCTCAGTCACATCCTGAGATTCTGGAGTTTGGGGCATCAACATATGAATGTGCAGGGACCCAGTTCCAGACACCCCTCCCCTCCCAGCAGTGGGAGGCAGATGGAGAAGAGGGGTGGAGCAGGAAGAAGAGGTGCGGACAGGGCACTTTTGGGGCCAGGGCTTCCCTTCCAATGGGGACAGCTCATCTGCCCCACAGTGGGCACTCTCCCCATTGTTGAACTGGCCACTTTTGGCTAGAGCCTCGTCACTGGAGGGAGAGCAGCACGGCCATCAGCTCCGAGGACGCCGTCCTCACCGGAGGCCCCGAGCTCTGCTTGCCGTGGAGCTGTGGGCCTCCCGTTGGCTTCTCGGTCCTCCCGGCAGAGATCGCTGCCCGAGGTGAGCTCGGGGCAGCCTCTCCCGAATGCCCAGCAGCGCCTCCCTTTCCTCCCGCTGGAAGCCGTGGCGGGTCTGTGCTGGCTCTCATCACCTGGGCCTCTGGAGAGGGGCCCTGGCTCCGCTCTGCTCTGGAAGACACCTGGCTCCTTCAGAAGGGGCTCTGTGGGGTTCACTGGAAGCTGACTCCTCTGTGAAGCTGTGGGGCAGAAGGCCCCCGAGAGCGGCTCTGGAGTGGGATGGGATCCCACCAGGCCCTGGAGTGGCCTGCAGGAGTCTGTTTTAACAGCACATCGGGACAATAGGCCTTCATACTGAGAAGTGAAGACCAAAACTCTCATGTGCCAGTCCCCAGCACCGAGACGTGCAGGGGCTCACTGTGGCTGGAGGGAGGCAAGGCCATCTCCCCGAGCAGGGGCACCCGCACCCCCCCGCTTCCCACGCTCCGACACAAAAGTGCTTGGACATGGAGATGCGTCCCGGGTGGAAAAGGACAGGCGGGGCAAGGAGGAGGAGTGCTCACGTCACCCGTCAGCTCAGCCAGCCGCCTTGGGCGCCCAGTACCAGGCCCGGCGCGGAGCCCCTGCTAATGGAGGAAAGGACGAACTGCGGCTCACACAGCCCTGAGGACAGTGCCTGGCTCCCTAGAGGAGGATGAAGAGGAGGACCTCCTGTGAATTAAGGTCTCCTACCCCTTGGCAGGAGTCCTAGCAGGGTTAGAGGTCCTGCCTCTCCCCACCCAGCCTGTGTGTGGCTGGTGTGCTGTTGCACACTGCTAACCCCAGGGCTCGGAGGCGGGCAGGAGAATGCAAGTTTGAGGCCAGCCTCAGCAACTTAGGGAGGCCCTGGCTCCAAATAAAATAAATAATAAGAAGGGCTGGGAGGGGTGCGAATCAGTGGCAGAGCACTTGCCTAGCAGGTGTGAGGCCCTTGCCCTTCCCCAGTACTGAAAAATTTTAAAAAAAATTGAAAAAAAGAAAGGAGAGAGAGAGGAGAAAAGGGTTCATTGGGACCAAGGCCAGGCCACCTGTGGAGTAGCTCCAGGCCACTGCAAGGCTCCGGCCAACATGAGAGCCCGCAGCTGCTGTCCACCCTCCATCTCTGGCTCCTTCGTCTAGTAACCCCAGGAGGCTCCATCCCAGGACCCCAGTGACCACCAGAGCCAGCCACAAGCTGCCCTGGCTGGCTCTGCTGCCTCAGCCACCCAGGCCAATCCAGGTTCGACCACATCTTCTCAGCACGCGTGGCAGCCTCCCTCCCCTCCCTCCTCAGATTGCACTGCAGACTCTGCCACCCTCAGATGCCATCCCTGTTGCAGCCTCTGGCATCTGCGTTGCCTCCCTGGAATCACCCCTGTGCCCATCAGACCCTGGTCCTGCCCTGTGGTTCCAGCAGGTGTGCACCGTGACCTCCCTCACATCTAGAATCTGCCGCTTCTCCAGGCTTTGGCTCTGGGCTTGCCATGTGCCCCCCACTCCCCTGGTCCCCTCTGCTCTGCCCCATGTCCTGCTGGGCTCAGCCCCCCCCTTTCCATCTGCCTAGAATGCCCTCCCGTCCTCACCTCTCCCCTTCCCTCGAGACAAGTTCGGGTGCCATCTCCTCCAAGAAGTCTTCCTGGATTCCCTGTGCCTTCTGGGCCGTAGCCAAGGGTGGAGACCATCTCGTGGTGTTCATGGCAAGGCCTCCCAGGATTGGGGACAGTGGAGGATTCAGGCTGAGGACGCCTGAGGTGCACAGCGCCCCCGCCAGCCCAGGTTCATCTGAGGTCAGCTTGGAAGTTGGGGTGTTGGGGACCTCTTGCCCCACTTGATGCAGCTGTACTGAGCGCAGCAGGAGTAGGAAGGAACAGGACAGGCCCACCTGCACCTGCATCCTGGGGCCACCCTGGGCCCTCGGTGAGGAGTGTGGTTTCGACAGAGTGGAGGGGGCTGGCAGAGACGCACACCCACGTCCCCTGGAGGGGCACAGGACAAGGGAAGTGACAGGTGCATGACAGCCTTACCTCGTTCCAGGACACTGAAAGAAAGAAGACCTCAGCCACAGCCACAAAGGCCGCCACCATGGCTTCAGGAAGGCGGGAAGGCACCCGCGAGCCTTCGGGGCTGGACTGAAGGCTCCGAGGCTGCGCTGAGCTCTTTGGGTCCCTGCGTCCACGTGCAGCGGTGCTCAGTAAATGTTCAGCTACAGACAGACAAAGCCAAGTGTGCCGAGCAGGGCCGCGACACCCAGCAGACTGCTCACCCCAGAGGGGCGCAGTGGCCGCCTGTGCGGGGCCAGCGCTGAGCAGCCAGGGGCCCTCAACCGTCCTTAGGAAAAAGTGTAAAACTTCAATTTTCTCCTTTGGGCTTTTTCTGTTTTCACGATTTGCTTCAGTGAACACATACTGCCAGAAGAGTCCCAGGCAAACTTATTTTTAAAAGAAAGTTGCTGCCCCAGAGAACTGGGTGGGGCAGGAGCGTCCTTGGGGATTCTTCTTCTTTTTTTTCTATAAAGAGAGAGAATCAATTTTATTTAGTTTTGCGTGAGGCTTTCGTCGCTCGAACACTTGTGTAAGTGCTGCTGGGGTTTGAACCAGTGACCATGTACATGCCAGGAAGCGGTGAGCTCTCACATGCTGGGCAAGCTCTGGAACTACTGAGCCACCACTCCAGTCGCCTCTTGGGGATTCTTTTCAACACCTAGTGCCTGAGCTGCTGAGTGGGCCTCACCAGGCTGTACAGACCAGGCTGAGACCCGGTGTCCCCGAATTCTTACCTGCTGGCCTCAGGTCTTGACCCCAAGAACTGGGGCCTCCGGTGCATCCCAGATCTGGTGACTAATTGTCCTCTTTTGGTCACCACGCTGTCCCCACTCGAAGATTCCACACACCTAGCTCCTTAGTCAACTCACCCCACCACAGCTCAAGCCTCTAGAGTTGGCCTTTGCCCTGTGTGGCACCTGGGGGTGGGAGCTGGGACAGATGGATGAAGGACCAACGTTCAGAACCATCCTCTGCGCTTCCGTGCAGTGGGACGTCTGTATCCTGCGTCCTGGTGAGCGTGCCAGGCAGTTCTTAGCTCTCACATCTCAATGCGACCAAATCAGGGATCTGCTGAAGGGCCTCAGGCACTGCCGCTGGACTGGACGGGGCCTCGGTCAGGTCACCCGAGGTCTTTGTGTCTCTGCACAGGAAGAGCTGTGGTGAGCACAAAAATGCGCATGTATTGATGACCACACAACTAAAAGCAGTTTAAGAGTCTCAAGAGATAATCGATACTATAAAATATTTTGAAACTGTTAAAAAGAATCTTTGAATGTGATTTTTTTAAATTATGAGATTATAAATTATTCTACTAATGAGTGCATAAATGCCTACAATCCATATAAAAAGTAGAACCCTAGTCTCATGGTGGCCACATCTGCAATCCAGCTCCCTGGGAGGCTGAAGCAGGAGGATCACAAGTGTAAATTAGCCTGTGCAATTTAGTGAGCCTGTCTCAAAACATAAATCTAAAAAGAAAGGCTGGGGTGCGGTGCAGAGCGCCTGCCTAGAGTGTGGGAGAGACTGCGTTCAACCCTTAGTACTGTGGAAAGTAGAAGCAGGGGGAAAAACTGAAAGAAATATGACAGATGTGAGTCATAGGAATGGTGATTCTCTTTTTTGTATTTTTTCCTTCCCAAATTTTCTACAATAAAAATATTTATAATCCAAAAAAAGATTTATAGAAACCCAGTCATAACTGGAGATGTTACGTAACAGTAAATGACAGTAAAGTGAAGGACAAAAGCAAGCCAGGCAAGGTGGCCACACCTGTCATGCCAGCTCTCAGGAGGCAGCGGCAGGAGGACTGCGAGTTGGAGGCCACAAGACCCTGACTCAACATAAAAAGGGCTGTGGGTGCAGCTCAGTTGTAAAGGCTCTGCCCAACATGCTTGGGGTCCTGGATTCCATCCCCAGCACTGCAAAATAAATGAATAAGTAAATAAACATATATAAGGGAAGTCCACATAATTGAAAAGGGAAGTTAACAGATCAATTCTAGGAATTAAACCACATGACAGGGGTCTTGCCTAGTGTTATGAGTTCAAATATTATGTCAACAGTCTATTTAAGTCAAAAAGAAAAATATGTTTTTAAATCACACACAAAAATTGTAAATTTAATAAATAAGACAAGATTTTAAAATTCTTTTAAAAAGTTAGAAAAAAATCTATGAACATAGGCATAAACCACACTTGTTTTTGGTTTTTTTTCTTCTCTAATCACAATGTATACCAGGACTTAATTGTCTAAGAATCTCCAACATTACCATAAGTACTTGGAAATTAAAATTATTCTGTCACTGAATGTTCGTGTCCGATCTTGGAGGTCGCCCGGTTGGCTCTGAGCACGTGCAGCCAAGATCACTTCCTCTGAGCTTGTCCAGGTCTGAGGTGGGACAGGACCTGGGGGCACAGGAAAGACAGAAACTTCCAGAGCCGCAGGGCCCTGAAAGGCTTGAGATGCAGAGTTCCAGGCGGCCACCAGGTGGCGATGCAGGGCCGCGCGTCCTCCTCTCTTGGACGTACCCTCTGGCTGGTCGCTCTTGGCAGCTGTGTCTTGTTTTTCTCTTTAAATCTTCTTCCTCCACCCTTGGTCTCTTTCTCTGCGCCACCTCTGCCCATCTCCTTCCGATCTGTTTCTCTCTTTCCGCCCATTTGCATTCACCAGCTGACCACCACGGGGAACAGAAGTGTTTTCAATGCATCCTATTTATCAACAAAGCCCACGCATATGTGGAATGAAGAAAGTGACCGTGAACCTGGGTAGTTTGCCTCTCCTGGACCAGGGCTGGAACTCAGGTGGCCTGGACTGAGGAGTGAGAGAGGCCCCACAGTGAGCAGGGCGAGGCTGGACTCTTGAGGAACGGCCCTGAAACCTGCCCACCCTCTCTGGTCCTCACATCCCACACATGTGCTTATGGGAACCCCCGAGTAAGTGAAATCTCAAATGAGCTTGGGGCAGTCACTGTTTAAAGGACAGAGTGCCAAGAGTTCCAAAGGAGACTCCTGTTAGTTGGTCTCTTCTTTGGGCAGTTGGCTGGAGAGGACACGGACAGGATTATCAGTGTCAGCTTCCAGGATGATCTCCATGGACTTGAAGACAAGGTTTGCTGTGGGCATTCACTGTGCAGCTTGGGTGAACTTCCCACTGGTGCAGGGAAGCCCCAAGGAGGTGGCCTCCAGCCCAGCAAAGCACAGAGTAGTGCTGGGGACAGGCCTGGGACACCCCAGGGACTGGAGGCTTGCAAGGGCCAGGAAGAAAGCAGCCTCAAGAGATCCTATCCCAGACAGAACGAGGTCAAGGCCTGGTGAGGGTTTAGACAGCTTTGTGTTTTTCCGGATATGGATCAAACCGAAGAGGACTCACCCCAACCCCCACCCCACTGTGGTCTCTCCTCCAGGGTCACACCCTGCCCACAGACATTTGCCCACTGACTAGGAGTCCCTCTGATCAAACTTTGGAGCTTCCAAAACATTGCTCTCTCTTATTTCCAGTGTCTAGACAGGGCTAAGGTACAATACACATGTTACTCCAGCTGAGAAATTGAATTTCTTGATTCTAATTTCATAATACCAGCCATTACTGTTTTTTCTCCCTTTTGTAAATCTAAGATTCTATAAAGGGTGTTGACTTAATGTGACACTAACAGTAATTCAGGTCTGCTTTGTAAATGTCCTTGTGTGTGTTGCCAAATCCCACAGACGTTTGTTGCTTTTTTTTTTTTTTTTTTTTTTTGTGGGGTTAGAACAAGAAAACCACATTGGAAAAACAGTTTCTGTGTGTTGCAGGCCTTGGATTATTGCTTAATGTCCTTTCATTCATTTGATTAGTTTCTTTTGTGGATTAGTACAGAAAACAAGATTATCTTCCTTGAAAAACTGGTTTTGTCTAATAAGAAGAGTTATATCATGTTTCCATTTTTGACTTGGCTTCCAGGAAGCTCAGAGCGCAATGTAATAATTTCTCATGTAATTGTCAATCTGGATGATGTCCCCTTCCAATTTTATTCTTTACATTTTCTTGTTTTTTTTATTGAGCATGTGTTTTTGAATTCTGAATTGCTCCCGTCCTTTTGAAAGCAGGCAAATCTGTTTCTGAGATTTATCCAATGAAAAAGAATAAAAAATGATTTCCAAAGGAGGAATTCGTGTGGGACTCCTTAAAATCTAAGAGGGGCAGGAATTAATCAAAGACATTGTGCAGTGGGTGACAGTGGCTCCTTAAGAAGTAGCTCAGGAAACCCCTCCCACCCGTCACCCGTCCCAGCATGACCCTGGGCTGAGGATAATTTTTTTTTTTTTAAGAGAAGGACAGTGAGAGAGAGAGAGAGAGAGAGAATCAACTTTTATTGAGTTTTTCACATGACCTTCGTTTCTCTGACACTTAGTTGTGTACGTGAGTGCTAGGGTTTGAACCTGTGAACTTGCGCATGTTGGGCAAGGGTCGTAACTGCCAAGCCACCATTCCAGCCCTGGGCTGAGTGTCTTAACGGTGGTTCAGCACCTGCCAAGAAGAATATGGATATATATATTTTTTTTGAGAGAGAGAATCAATTTTATTTCTTTTTCGTCTGGATTTTGTTTTTCCTCCACTCAGTTGTGCTGGGGTTTGCACCCAAGTCCTTGTGCATGGCGGATAAGTCTCTGCCGCTGAGCCACCGCTCCAGCCCCATGGATGGCTGGTGGCTGCAAGGACCCCGGGATTAGGTTCCCATGTGACTTCTGCCACTGACTTGAGAGCAGTTTCTCTGGGCCTTTGGTGGCTTCCCTGTCTGTAAACCAGGGTGACAGTGGCAAGAAGGGAACATGGAGCTAGGTCTTTATCCAACTGTACATTTACATGTTACAGCAGTGAAGAATCCAAGTGGATAAAAATGAAAACATTTCTGTTAGAAAAAATACACCTGCCCGCAGCACAGGGTGGGGAGCGATCTCGGTAGGAAAGAAATGCAGAATAAGCCAGCCATGCAGGTCAGGATTTGGACACAGTGGCCCCCACTTACTGGGTGGTTAGCCTGCACCAGGCCCTGTTCTCAGGTATCCAGGTATTAAATCATTTCACTGCACTGAGGCTCCAGGAGGGGGAATTATCATCACATGGGTTAGATTGACAGCTTCGGCTCTCATCCCACGCCTGTAACTGGGAAGATCACGTCCCTGCCTGGAAATGATCCGGTGGGTAAGAGCCAAAACGATGTTTTAAATACCCAATGCTGGTGGCAGTATGTATGGTCAAGGTGGCTTTCTCCAGAGCAGTCACAGGGAAAATTAATCTAACCCTTGTAGAGAGCCATTTGGAAAGTTGTTTTGAGGGTTTTTAGAACATTTATAACTTTGACCCAGAAATTGTATTTCTAGGACTCTAAGCTATGAAGCTCACCCGTAGGATGGAAAAAGTTCCTTGCAGAGGGTGCTCACGGGAGGCAGTTTATTATGCAAACTGGAATTGACACAGATCCAGGTGTGGACGGCACAGAAAGGGTGCTCACAAGAGGAAACAGGCCAGAGTGTGAGATCCACGCGGGGATCTGGTCCCTCAACTGCAGAGGCAGAGGCGGGAGGATCGCTTGGGCAGCATAGAGAGATCCCTTTCAGAGAAGTGCTTAGGACATGATGCTCGAGTCAGGCAGGATGGTTTGTATGCAGGAATCCCACCGTTTGTGTGTATATGGTTATGTGTAAATAAGACGTGGAGGAAATAGAACCAAATGGTTCTGTTTGGCAAAAAAGCTGCTTTATTTTTGCAGCTCTGTTCTTCAAATCTATTTTTGCTATATTTTTTAGTGGAAAAATATATAGTTTTGTCGTTGCTGCTGCTGTTTTTTAAGAAATATAAACCACGCATGGAGTGCCTGTAGTGACAGTGGTTTGGGAGGCTGAGGCAGGAGGATTGCAAGTTGTGGACCAACCTCAGCAACTTAGGCCCTGTCTCAAAATTTAAAAATAAAAATACAAATGGGCTGGGGATGTAGCTCAAAGGTAAAGTAATCCTGGGTTCAATCCCCAGTACTAAGGAAAAATTAAAAGAACATAAAAGAAAATGAAGGAGATGGGTTAGGTGATTCCAAAGTATTAGGATTCAGGCCATTAAAATTAAGAAAAATACCAGGATGGGTCAGAAACCAGGTGGGAGCCCAGCCCTGACCCCGGTCCCAGCCCAAGGGCTCTCAAAACTGCCAACTGCGAACTCAGTTTCATTTGCAAAATTTGGAAGCCAACTTGGCAGTGCTGGCTGTTAACTAGGAACCTCAGCTTGCAATGATTCCCATCTGTGATTAAGGAAGACCAGGGCACCCTGTTTCCCCACACACACTCCCGGCGGAAAGACACCTGCTGGGGAGTTTCAGTTCTCCCGAAACCACACTTGCCTCGTTCAGGTTTTAGGCAAATTGGGTAAAAACTGTTCCTCACCAGAGAAGGTCCTACACCTTTTCTCTCCCTGGTCCCAAGACAAACAAAAAACCAGCTCCTGGGCCATCCCTCCTCGGGAACAGCTAAGAACGGCCACATGGGGACATCTGCTGGTCTCCTTGAGGATGGAGGTGGAAGAGGGTGGATGGTGGGAGGAGGGACACAGAGCCTGTATCCGAGGGAGACTTAGCAAGTTCCCCTCTGTGCCACCCACAGGGCTAGACCTGGCTGTGACACAGTCACTCGGGAAATTTCCCAGTGTGTGACAGAAGCCAGACTCCTCAAGAGGACCTAACCCTAGGTCAGGGAGGGGGCCTGGGGTTTTCTTTCAGAGAAAATCTAGGGGTGCTTTCAGGGCCTGACAGGCTGGAGACCAGGTCCCTGGGCTGCCCTGGAGGGCTGGGTGGAGGACACAGGGGACTCTTGACTTATTTACAGATGTGACAGGGGGCACATCTTCCAAGCCTGACCAATCTGGTAAACCCCATCTCTGATTGCCAGGCCCCTGGACCTCCCTCCATGGAAACCTTCTGTAAAGTGCACCCCTGCTTCCCCAGGAGCTGCTTCCAGGTGTCAAATCCCAACTCCTCCATCTTCGTAGGCAGCCCTCTCCCCTTCCTCCCGTCCCCAGGAGCCAGTGCGCTGGCGCAGAGCGGGTGGATCTGGGTGTGGTGTGTCACTCATCCTTTTTTCTGGCTATCGAAGGTGCAGATAATTAATAAGAAGCTGGATCTTAGCAACGTCCAGTCCAAGTGTGGCTCAAAGGATAATATCAAACACGTCCCGGGCGGCGGCAGTGTGAGTACCGCACACAATCCACGCCCCTGCTCTGCGTGCTCCGTTCCCACGAAGCGGCATGAGCAAGTGTATGTGCGAAACATTGCATAGAATAAATCAGCTCAGGCTCAGGATCTCCCGGTGTCCCCCGGAAGACGTAGCCCCGAACACTTGGGTCCAGTGTTCCCAGATCCCCTTCCTCCTATTCCGGGAGGGCTCCGGGACTGTGAGGGCTGCGTGGGCAGAATAGTGAAGGCTGGGTGGATGGGGTGGGCTGGCCTGGAGTTCCAGCTTTTGGGAGGCAGAGGCAGGAGGATCTTAAGTTGGGGACCAGCCCTGGCCACTTAGCAAGACCCTTTCTCAAAATAAAAAGCATTGGGGATGTTACTCAGTGGTAGAGCTCTTGCCTAGCAAGCATGGGGCCCTGGGTTCCATCCCCAGGACCACCAAAAAGTAGAAGTGGGAATAGGGAAGGTGACTGATCCCCTTGCTTGCCCCTCCCTAGGAAGCTGGGTCCTCAGCCATGGCCCATCATGGGCCCCGCTCACTGTACAGCACTGTCCCCAGGAACCTCACAGACCATTTGAATGTGGGCTGATGGTGGTAGCACCTGAGACTGAGCTGTTCCCTCCTCCCCTATCAGCTGGGCAGCTGCACTGGTGTCTCCGCTGTGGGCAGGTGGCCCATTTGTTCTGACAAGTGGACACAGTCTCACTGTCCTACCTCAAGGGAAGAGGATCCACACTGCCCCACTGGCTGTCTTGAGTCCTGCAGGAGGAGCCTGTCCCTAAGCCTGCTAGCTTAGATTGAAACCCATGTTCGGAAGGGAGTCTAGAGGCCAAGAGCCAAACAAAAGTCCCCAGGTGGCCCTGCCTGCAGTCATTTGACCACCTGGTAGAGAACTGCCGCTTTGGGCCCTTCTAAATGTGGTTTCCTTCAGATGTCCCTGCAGACATCTTCAGCCCGTGTGTCCCTGTGGGCTATGGGATGCGGACCCTCACTTCCCACCTGTCACCCTCCTGGCTAGCCCTTGTCCACCAGGCAGTGTGTCAAGCTCCCGTCCTCCCTCCCCAGCTCCCTGAGCTCTGTCAGCTGGGGAGCTGGAGTCCCACCCACCCGAGGGTGTGGTCCCTGGGAGAAGCACCCTGCTCCTGGCTGGCAGCCCTGTGACTACTGGAGCCCCAGGATGGCCTCTCTCCTCCCGTCAGTCAGTCTGTGCAGCCCAGAGGGTTCTTTTTTTTTTTTTTTTTTTTAAGAGAGAGGGACAGTGAGAGAGACAGAGAAAGAGAGAAACAACTTTATTTAGTTTTTCACATAGCCTTAGTTGCTCCAACACTCAGTTGTGTACGTGGTGCTGCGGTTTGAACCCGGGTCCTCGTGCTTGCCAGGCAAGCGCCGAAACCGCTGAGCCACCGCTCCAGCCCCCAGAGGGTTTATTCTTGCAATGTGCTGCCACCTCTGTCCCCCCAGCACCTGGCCCCTGCCTTGTGCCCCTGGGCCTCTGAGGCTGGGGGCAGCGAGTGCGCGCCCTGCGGCTGCTGCATGGGGCTTCTCTAACGCTTCTCAGCAGTGTCTGCTAAGTGTCCTGTCCTCCATGCCCACCCTGCTGCAGGTGTCCTAGGCCCCTCCCAGCTGCCTTGGAGGTATCCTGGCTCTGGCCAGAGAGGAAGGTCATGTGCTTCCCAGGTTGATGGATGTCTGGTCACCTGGTGGGCCACATAGGGCAGCTCCTGAAGGCAAGTTGGGAAGACAGCACACGAGCAGTGTGCCTCACTCCCTCTGGTGACAAGTGGTTGCTCAAAAAAGCTGCAGAGCCCAGGACGCCAGGAGACTTCCTCCTGTGTGTCCTGTACCGTGCCAGCCTGTGGGCTAGCCTGTCATCTGCATGAACCACAAGATAGCCAGGGCTGACCAGGAGCACTGTCCTTGGCCAGCGGCCACTGCTGGCTGCAGGGGGAGCCTGCAGAGGACTCTCCTGTGGTGAAGGTTGCTGGAGTTACACTGTACACTGGCTGCCTCCAGCACTTCCGGGTGCTGTGTCCCTGGCAAGCCCCCTCTCTGGCTTGCTCCCCGGCCAGAAGGGGCTTCCCAGCAGGCAGGCCCTGCTCCTCCATCTTGGGATGCCCCTGCCTCCTGGCTGGGCTCCAGGCTCCTCTCCAAGGCTGCTCTGCTCCCTCCTCCCTGGCCACCTGCCCAGCTACCCACCTTCATCTGTTCCCTATTCTTCTAGCCACTCCAGGTTCCAGCATCTGCCCTGTTGCACCCTGTCTCCCTCTCACAAGTGGCCTCACCCACTGGCCTCACAGCGGGGAGGGGTGCCCGGGGCCTTGTCCACCTCCCTCAGGGCCCACCCCAGTGCTCGAGCTGTCCCCCAGACCTGCTTGAAGGTGGTCCTTACTGTTAGTCCTCATCCGCCTCCCTAGGTGCATTTAGTAATCCTAAAATTATTAGAATTGTCCCTTTTAGACCTAAGTAAATGCCCCCGTTTCTTCTCTTGGCCTTGCTAAGGCCTCCTCTCTCCAAGAGTGTGCGTGAGCCTCATGCACCCTCAGGTGACCCCACACCAGCTCTCTGTGGGGGCCCAGGATGTGGGGAAGGATGAGTTGGTGATCTGCATCCAGGCCCCTCAGAGCTACAGCTCTAATAGAGACTTGCCTTCAGGAGATTCCTCCAGCCTGGGGTCCCCTCGGGGGAGCTGAGGTCAGTGGGCAACTTGGGCATCATTCCCCACTGGGGGGCTGGCAGTGTGGCAGGCTGGACGCTGGACCCTGGGCCAGCTCTGGGTCCGTAGGCCTCCCATGTGTCTGAGTCTGCCCGTCCTTGCCAGGGCACTGGGGTGTGTGGTTTCTGCTGTGTGCCTATGTGTCCTGTTGGTGTTGTTCCTCTTTTGGTAGAGGCTGAAGTGTCCTGGACACATGTACACAGGGACCAGCTGGTTCTTACTCTGACCTGCACTGGGTGTCGCTTGCTGACAGTCTCTGTTCTCTTGGGGTGCTGGGCTCTGCAGAAGCTTCTGGAATGGGGTTTCCCTGTTGTTCCTCCCGCAGCCTCTCTTCCCTGAGGACCAGCTCAGGCCACACTGTGGCCTCTCTAAGCAGGTTTTTCGTAGGCTGCAAATGCTGCTCATGTTGAGCTCTTCTTCCTGTGTCTCCACTGAGTGTGACCTGTCTGTCATCTCATGTCAGCAAAGGGAGTGACCTTTTTGCATTTCATAGTTTGCTAAATAACCAGCGTGGCCCTACACAATGACGGAGCATCCAGGTTTCCCTGAGGATCTTCCGTTCTGCGAGGTTCACAGATGCTCCAGTCCCACAGTTAGTTTCTGAGGACCTGGCTCCATGGGGGCAGAACTGGCCAAATTTCACCACAATTTTCCACCCCGATGGGGTGTGTTGCTAACTGCAGGTGCAGCCACTGCCCAGCGCCCGGCTCACATAGCTGCTTTTCAGTGTTACACCCATAATAAAATAATCCCTCTTTATTCTCCCTGTCTGTCTCTTTCTATGTCTCTCTCATTCTCTCCCCGCCAGGTGCAAATAGTCTACAAACCTGTGGACCTAAGCAAGGTGACCTCCAAGTGCGGCTCCCTAGGCAACATCCACCACAAACCAGGTAACCTTGTGGGTGGGGTGGGGCGGGGCCAGGGAAGTGTGGCAAGGTGTGGAAGGAGGAGGGGAGATGCTGGTTCTGAACCCCCAACCTGTGACTCCTCAAAGGTTTGAATATGGGGCCTCTAAGGTAGCAACGGGCCTGATCTTGCTCCTGAAGGCCAGCTGGAACATCCACGTAGCTATTTGATAGAATTTCAGTAGCTGCTTAGAGTCAGTGGTGACCGTATTGTATAGGTATAGAATCTTTTTTTTTTTTGGGGGGGGTAGTGGGGATTGAAGCCAGCCAGGGTGCTCTGCCACTGAGCTACATTCCTAACCTTTTTTATTTTAAGACAGGATCTCACTAGGTTGTGCTAAATGGCTGAGGCTGGCCTTGAACTTGCAATCCTCCTGCCTTAGCCTCCCGAGTGGCTGAGATTACAGGTGGTGCCCCCCATCCCATGCCTGCAGCACAGGTATAGATTCTAAGTTGCCCCTGAGAGTGCACAGCAGGGGCGGAGGTCTTTGCTGCAGTCATTACTCTGGGAAGAGAAAGCCATCAGAACTTTAGACCAGAACATGTCTGATCATTTTCTGGCTCCCTTGGACACTGTGGGAGCTGAGTCTTGGAGAGAAGCACCACACACCCGGTGCAGCTCGTGTGCTGCGAGAGGCTCTGTTCATCCTTCCCAAGAAGTCATTATGGGTCACTTCCTCTCCCACACTTGGGCATGACATAAAGGGTCATAAAGGCTGGGTGCACACATGCCCGCAATCTCAGCAACTCAGGAGACTGAATCTCAAGTTCAAGGCCAGCCTGGGCAATTTAGCAAGACCCTGTCTAAAAGATAAAAGGGGTGGGGGATGTAGCTCAGGGGTAAAGCAGCCTTGCATTCAATCCCCAGTACCTTGAAAACGAAAAGGAAAGGAAGGAGGGAGAGTGTGCCAGGGTCTTTCCTTGGTGTGCATTCTGACTTTCAGTTTGACTCAGATCCTGTGGGGCCGTGGTTTACAGGTCTAGGAAGACCTCACTTGTTGGAGGCCCACCGATTTAGAATTTAGCATAATTTCTCCCCAACTGAGCTGTCATTTACCATTGCTTTATCTAAGGAAGAAGTGTTTTCAGAGTAAATATTTCATGCACACCTTGATTAGAGAGATGAGGCAAACTGTTTTCCAGTCCCTTGCAAGGACATGCTTAAATCCACACACATTCTAAACCAAGGAGACTCGTCAGCTCTGCCTGGAATCGCCCGCTCAGGCCCTGTTGGGAGTCGCAGTTCTGTCCTGTCCTCGAGTGCCCCCTCCAGAGTGGTTGGGTCCACCTGTTTGCGGTGCCCCCAGCAAGCCCTGGCATGGGGCTCTGCGGTCCTCATTCAGGGGATGCTCAGTCTATGAAACCGCAGGAGAGATGGCAAGAGACTGCTCTGTGCGCTGCGTTGCAGGAGGTGGCCAGGTGGAAGTGAAATCGGAGAAGCTGGACTTCAAGGATAGAGTCCAGTCAAAGATCGGGTCTCTGGATAATATCACCCACGTACCTGGCGGAGGGAACAAGAAGGTAAGGGGGCAGGGCAGGGAGGAGACCACATCCGGTTATGGCTCCTCTGGTTTTCCAAAGGAGGAAAGGAGAAGATCTTGCCTGGAGAGGCTTGATGTGGATTCTCAGCAACATCTGGGACATTGGGTCTGGGTCTTAGCTGCCACTGCAGTTCTAACAAATTTGAGGCCTGGAAATGCTAATTGTCAGGTGGAACTGGGTAGCTAGGTTTGCTTTTTCTTTTTTTTTTTTTCTTTTTTTAATAAAGACTTTCAGATGATTTTTAGCGCAAAGGTGAAAACACTGTGCCCAGTCCTGGGGTTCATAAGCACCCACAAAGGCAGGTAGCAACCCCCCTACCCCAGCCCTGGTACACAAGGAACCAGTTATGGAACAGATCTTACTTTCCCCACTTGCTCTGGTTAAGGTGCTTTAGTGATCACCAAGCCTGGCCTCACCCGAGTCTGACTCAGTGGGTCTGAGATGGGTCTGGGGCAGGCCTGGGCTTCGGAGATCTCTTGGGTGAAAGGAGGCTTCTTTGGAAAGCTGTGATGCCTTGATTCAATTCGGAAGAGTGACTGAGGCAAGATCAGCCTCAAGTCTCTCCTTCAGCAAAACAGTCCTGGGGAGATCCGTGACTCAAAAGAGCGGGTGTTTGGAAGGGGCCTGGTGTCTCACTAGCATCTGAGTTAGAGCCACATCTAAGCCCAGGCTTCTCAGTGCCTCTGTTTTCAAACTCATCTCTATGGTGGCCCAGAGAGGATGGGCAGGGCCCTGCCTCTGTTCAGAATGTGCCCTCCTCATCCCAGGGTTCTCCTCTGGTTCAGTCCTCCATTTCTTTACTATGATAAGCAAAATTGCAAGCAGGGAGTGGCACATGTTCCTTTTAGCTTGGGGGATTTTTGGATATTCCCAGGAATCTGTCACTTTATTGTTAAGAAATAAAACATAAAAAGAAGAAAGAAAGAAAGAGAGAGAGAGAGAAAGAAACATTAACTTCTGGGGATGTAACTCAGAGGTAAAACATTTGCCTAGCATGGGTTCTATTCCTAGCACTGTGGAAAAAAACAAAAGAATGAAAAAAATTAACAGAAAAGAATTTTTTTAATAGGGAGGGAAGGAGCGAGCGAGAGAGAGAATTGGTTTTATTTTTTTTTCATCTGGCCTTTGTTTCTCTGACAGTTGTGTATGTGGTGTTGGAATTTGAACCCAGGTCCCCACCCATGCCAGGCAAGCACTCCAACGGCTGAGCCACCTCTCCAGCCCACGTAAATGTTCTTATCACAGCTTTTCTCAGACAGCCTTTCAGTACAGTAATAAGGAAGGGTCCTCTTTTCAAAACAGTGATCCACAAAAAACCACCACCACCACCACCCAGCATATGCTGTAGCCTAAATGCAGGTGGGCCTGGCTTTCTCTATGTCCATTCAAAGCGCTTCAATTGGCCAGGCGTGGTGGCACCTGTAATCCAATGGCTTGAGAGGCTGAGGCAGGAGGATCCCAATTCAAAGTCAGCCACAGCAAGTTAGCAAGACCCTGTCTCAAAATAAAAAATAAAAAAGGGCTAGAGATGTGGCTCAGTGGTTAAGCACACTTGGGTTCAATCCGTGGTACCACAAACACCCTGCAGTCCGCCTCTTCACTTGGGAGTTTAAGGACCCCTGAGGCTGGGTGGAAAGTGGGACTGTGTGTGTCTTCACAGTTGCCTTACTTCAGTAGACAGTCAGGAGCCTCAGTCCCAAAACAAGGCTAAGAATTTGTGTTGGCCTCTTTGGGTAAATCAGGAGAGAATGTTGTGCAAACTCACACTTGCAGCGATGGTCTTTGAGTTCCCCGGTGTCCTCTAGCGCTCCTGGCTACGTCCTTGTCCCTCCAGGAAGGCTTTAGCATACCATGTCTTCTAGCATACCCACCTGAGCTGCCCATAGTTGCTGCCACCTCAAACTCCTCTTCAGGGGAGGAGTTTGTGCAGCTCCAGGCTGGCATCAGTGGCTCTGGAGACAGCCCTTGACCTTCTGACGCTTCTCCTTCAACACCTGCAGTTGCAAGCTGGTGATACTCTAGCAGAACACGAGGTGTGGGGATGCTGTAGAACGCAGGCCTGGGGCGGGGGGAGTCTTGACTTAGCAACTCCACATCGAGGACACCCTTAAACGAGTGTGAAATGATGTGTGGACAAGGTTACTCAAGCTCTATTCCAATGCTCTTCTGCACAAATGCAGCCCCAGCACCCACATCTTGTTTGCAACTGAAGAAGCCCGAAATCTCCTAAATGCATCTGCTGGGGACTGCACTGGCATGCTAAGCAGTCATGGCCGGCAGGAGGAAGCCCTCTATTAGTGACAGAAAGCAGTAAGTCTGAAAACCCAAGTGCAAATCAGTGCATATTGTTACCATACATACCAGACGCACTGGATGAGTGTGGGACACCTGGGAAGGTACACAAGCAGCATACTGGGGAGGCAGGTGAGGAAAAGACCGTTTGCAAAGCACTGCCAATTGGAAGCGCCTGGTGGCCGTCAGGGCTGGTCCTCCTTTCCTCACCCTCTCCTCCCCTTCTGCGCTCCTTGCAGATCGAAACCCACAAGCTGACCTTCCGAGAAAACGCCAAAGCCAAGACAGACCACGGGGCAGAAATCGTGTACAAGTCGCCCGTGGTGTCTGGGGACACCTCCCCCCGGCACCTCAGCAACGTCTCCTCCACCGGCAGCATCGACATGGTGGACTCACCCCAGCTCGCCACGCTAGCCGACGAAGTGTCCGCCTCCCTGGCCAAGCAGGGTTTGTGATCAGGCCCCCAGGGCGGTCAATAATCGTGGAGAGAAGAGAGAGTGAGAGAGTGTGGAAAAAAAAAGAATAATGATCTGGCCCCTCGCCCTCTGTCCTCCCCTGCTGCTCCTCATAAACGGGTCAACTGGGTCGTCACCCAACCTGCTTTTGTCACTCAGCTTTGGCTCGGGACTTCAAAATCAGTGATGGGAATAAGAACAAATTTCATCTTTCCAAATTTATCGGTGGGCTAATAAAATATTTTTAAGAAAACCTGTAAAAACGTGGCCACACCCAACATTTCCTTGGGCAATTCCTGCTGATTCTTTTTTTTTTCCCTCTCTAGTAGAAGAGGGCAAAGGAGAGGCTCTGAGAACTGCTTCCGGGCAATTTTAAGGGACTGGGACGCCCACCACTTCTGGCCCACTCTAAGGGTGTCCAAGGGACATCAGCAGCAACCAAGCAGGGGAAACTTGGTATGGGCGGCGCCCCAGGCAAGGATGCCAACCTTGTGTGCACTTGGGGGGGGGGGAGTGTAGGGGGCGGGCAGGGAGGGGACACTGCCCCCTGCCGAACGCCGCAGGAAGGGCAGCCGCCTTGGTGTGCCCTCTGGAGTGTGACCCGTGGGAGAAGGGACAATGGACAGAATGTGGGCGGGAGGGCAGCACCCTGTAGATCACTTCCTTGGAGAAGACGGACCTTGAGGACACAGAGCAGAGGCTCTCCTCCCTGCAGGGGGTCCTGAGCTGAGAGGCCTCCACCCAACCGAAATCCCGGAAACCCCATTTCACTGAGTTCTGAAGGTTGGAACTGTAGCCACGATTTTGGCCACCTCACAGATCTGGGACTTTAGGGCTAACCAGTTCTCTTTGTAAGGACTTGTGCCTCTTGGGGGACAACCTCCTGTTCCTAAGCCTGGGCCTCTGGTATCCGTGGAGTGTGTGGGGTGGGGGACATATCTGGGAGGTGGGTCCTGAGCCTCCCATTCCTACCATAGCCACTGAAGCCCCCTCTTCCTGTCTCTCCGTACTGTGTGTCTGCCGAGAGAGCCCAAACACTGCCATACCCCTCATGATGTCACTGTCCCTAGTGCCCAGCCTCCCTCAAACCCCCCATCATGGACACTGGTTAGATGCTGGCCGCACCTAGTCTATAGTAATGCATGAAATCCTGGGAAGGCAAAGTCCAGGCACAAAGGATGGGGCTCAGTCTCTTGTTGTATGTCCCATGCATCCAACTGAAGATGGGGTTGGTCATGACCCTAGATGTTTTTGCCTTTCTAGTTGACTTGGAGACAGTCTGTTCTCCCCAGGCCTGGTCCCCTTCCTATGTTGAGCTGGTAGCAGAAGGTGGGGCATAGTGGTTGCCAGTGATAACCCAAGGATTGGCAGGTTGACTCCTTTGACTCCCAGGGCAGGGCCATACTCTCACTGTCCCTCTCACTTCCACCCCAGCTCGACTGCCAGCCTCCCAGAACTCAGCTCCCAGTTCAACTCCCCGTGCATGGAATCAGCCCTCCACACCCCGACGTGGGGAACATGCCCCCTCGGAAATGATTCTTTCCCCAGTCCCAGCTGAAAGCAATGCTGTTTGATCTGCTGGAGCAGCTGAACATGTAGATGTTGCCCTTCCCTCCCCCAGTCTGCTCCCTGTTGCACTGTAGTTGGATTTGTCTGTTTGGATTCACCAGAGTGACTATACGATAGAAGAAGAAAAAAAAAAAAAAGAAAAAAAAAAGACGCATGCATCTCGAAACGCTTGTAAAGAGGTTTCTAGCCCACCCTCATGGGTCCCGGATGTCTCACCCCTAACAAAAGTAGTTGCAAGGGGCCAGTGTAGCTCTACCCTGCTGGGGCCTTCGAAGTTTTGAAAGTTTCCTCAGCATCCGGGGCAGACACACCAGATTCTGCCACCTGTGGGCTCTCAGCTGTGAAAGCCTGAAGCACAGGGCTAGGACAGGCTTGGTGCCTCCCTGTCCCCAAGGCTTCCTCAGGGCAGACTGTGGCTGGCCTGGTTTGCAGCATGAAAGTGTTGACAGCCTCAAGTCCCACAGCAGCCTTGAAAGAGGGTCTTATGATTCCTTTGTCACAAGAAAGCCAGTGTTGACTGGGGAGAGAGCTGCAGCCCCTAGAAGTCCCACCCCCCCAACCCGGGCCTTTGTGAGGGCCAGTCTGGGCCTCCTCACCAGCAGGGACTGGGATGGATTCCTGCTGGCCTGGACAGGCTCCTGCCCCAGGAAGGGGAAATAGTAAGGAGAAACCCTTTCTTCCGAAGCTCCCTCTGTTGCTGTGGAAAAAGGGAGGCTGCCTTTGTAAAAAAAAAAAACAAACAAAAAAACCCAAAAAACCCTCAGCAGCCCAAGGCCAGTTCTACTGCCTCTGATTTGGGTACAGATAAAGGCAATCCTGGGGCTGGGTGGGCAGAGCTTCCCAAGCAAGGAATTACCTGGGCCTGTAACTTTCCACAGTGAGCCTCCCTGCCTTCCTGTGACTTCCAGGAAGTATGATTTAGGTATGTGACTGCCTCATTATTGCCACTCATTTTGGCTGTTTCTTGTCCTCCTCCTGTAGTTCCTTGTGCCCTGCTGTTTAGCACCATGGTCCTTATGTAGGGAGCTCTGCAATCTAGCTTGAGGCATGGGGCTACTGGGGTCAGCCTAAAGGTCATGGTTTAGTGTCACCAGGTCAGTGCTGATAGGTAGATTGCAAAGGAATGCTGGCTTGTGGTTTTAATGAGGACAATCCTCCCAGGGCTGGGCACTGTCCCCCTCCTTCCATTTTCCCCACCTCCAGAGTCAATGTCCCTGGGTGGGCTAGATAGGGTGTACTATATGCCTGGTTCCTTCAAGCTCTCACATATTGATAGTTCACATTATCAATAGTTCTGTTTAAAGTGACTTCCATGGTAAGACTGTATTCTGTTTGCAACTGCTTCTTGTTCTGTGGGGGAAAGGGAAGACCATTATGACAGTTCATATGGGCAAAGGGAGTGCAGTTAGGCTGCACCGTAACCCTTTCCACATTTCAACCACGCTTGCTAGAGGGAGGGAGGTGCCATGGGGCTGTGCTGTTCTGAAAGGGTTTCCCGTTCCGAGGCAGCTTCTCCAGCCCTTCCCAGCCAGGGGTAGTTATCAGGCTTGTGTAGGAACCCCAGATCCTGTTGCTCTGGCTGGCTGCCCTTTGGTGGAGTCCTGAACCCATAATCTTGCCTCCCTGAGAATCTGGCATCCTTCCCTTTAAGCCACTGGCACCTCAATGTCACTCTCCCACTGGCTCTAGACATGTAGTCCACACTTCTAGCAGCTGCTGAGATCTCTTCCTTCTTTCTCCTGCCTTTGTTTCCCAAAGAAACCAAGAGGTGGGGACAAGAGCAGAGGTGGTTATCAGCTACAGGTCTGTGGCTTCATAAGCCTCCCAACTTCTCTCTGGCTTTGGAAAGTGTTACCCTGGGCATTGACTCTAGAGTCTCACATCCTAATGGACTTAGCCCATGAAACTGCTGGGTAGGATGACTTCCTGCACTTGCAAGTCCCATGATTTCTTTGGTTATTTGAGGGGAGGGGGGAGGGACATGAAATCATCTTAGCTTAGCTGTCTGTGAATGTCCATATAGTGTACTGTGTGTTTTAACAAATGATTTACACTGACTGTTGCTGTAAAAGTGAATTTGGAAATAAAGTTATTACTCTAATTAAATGAGATCTCTGTTTATGGATTCCACGGACAAGAAAAATGATATGAAATGTATGACTTCCAAGTTCTTTTTCACCCTTAGAGAACTTATAGAACAGGAAGTAAGAGTACTGTCAGAAGTTGGACATCAGGCTAATCAGAGAATCCATACTTCTTCATTCTCAGTTGATGCTGGCCAACCTTCTGGTCCAACTCAAAGGGAAATGAATCCCCTGTGACCAAACCCCTACTAAAGTGTTTACAAGACCCATTCCAGTGCACTCAAACCTGAGAAGGCTGGGGTAGGTGTATCAGATCTTTTGTCCCTAGAAATTAGGATGGAGGCTGAAGCAGAAAAGTCAGTCAGCTGAATGAAGGGCTTCTATACCTTTCAGTTGCCTTCTTTCCTTTGGAACCTTATTGTATATTAAGCAATATTTCTGCTAACCCAAGATAGACATACCAGACAGCTTCTCCCTTGCAATGCCGTGAAGGAAAACAAACACAGAACAGTAACCCACCATATTACTTCTTAGTAATCAAGTCAAGGTCATGATATTGCTGGGAGCTGCTTCAGCCAAGCAGATCTTAACTCCAACTACAGAAGCAGCACCAACTAGCTAATAAGAAACGCTCTCAGAGTAACTGCTTTCAGAGGCCATGACGCAGCCTCGCTTGCTGTTTTGGCTTCACTGTCACGGAAAGGGGAGAGAGAGAAATTCATATTCACCCCACTCAGTCATCTTCTACAAAGAAAATCAAGCACTTAGCCTCCTAGGAGAAAGATGCTGTGATCGTTCTCAAGTGGCAGGCCAAGAACCAAGCTGGGCACTATGCAAATTATATACATTCTCACTGACCCCAGATCCCAGGAAAGTTCAATGGTGAAAAGTAAAATCTCCATTAAAGAGCAATTTAGATAGGTATAAAATATCATACTGCTGGCATCACTAGAAAAAGAACACTGAGAGGCACACAGACTGCTTTTACTAAGAAAGAGCGGATACCTATGCAGGCCTCTCTCCTGGCACCCCTCACCTCAGTAAAAACTACCGTATCCTCTCCAGACCATCACATGGCCCTGCCACATTCCCAGAAGACAATGGTGTCCAAGGTTCTGAGCTAGTCAGTGACCCTCAAAGTCTGGTCCAGCAGAGTTGCCTCCAAAGCTTGTTATCAATGCCATGGACACTTTAGTCCACTATGTCAATAAAGGGCTGACACCCAATATTCTGTAACTCTTTTTTTTTATTATTTTTTTCATTTTTCCTTCCTTTTTTTTTTAAGCACTAGTCTGTGCTTTGCGAACAGAATCAAGACATTAACAAAGATCAGCTTCTCTGAAGAAAAGCATTTCTATAGAACAAAGACAGCTACATGTCTCGCTGCCATTACACAGCTCAAAGCAGGAAAAGAAAATATTTACAAAATACAAGTTTTTTTTTTCAATTTTTGTTTTTGTTTTTTTTTTTTTTACAATGCTAAAAGGGTTATTCAGAATTTTCAACCTTATAAATAGAAGAAGCACTTTATGCATAGGGATATGGTGCATTATTGTTTAAAGAAACAATGACAAACCCTTTAACTTGCAAACAGAACCAAAAAAAAAAAAATCACTAATGTTGAAAATTGTGAAAAAAAACCCCAACCATTAAGCAGTTTGTCTACTATTTTTATACGATTACAAAATGGCAGGAAAAAAAAAGTTCTTTCCCCCCCTCCCACTTTTTGGTGATGTGATTACACATGAGACAGGCACAAGGTTAACAAAGGAGGGTAATGGGAAGTGATGAAAACCACAGCTAGGACCAGACAATGTTCCACAGGCAAGGGGAGCGTGAAAGAGGAAGAGTCTAATCGACACTGACAGGGAACTGGAGGTGAAGAACATGTGACAAAGTGAACCGGTCAGTGAAAGCAAAATCATACAGGGGAGATGACTGCTCATGTCCCCAACCTCCTAAGTTTGTAGGGGAATGGGGACCGAGGTTAAATATACCTTACCCTATGTTCACAGACCAGGACAAGGTGGAAGGACAAATGTGTGGGTGTGTGTACAGGACGGGGAACAGACAAGGAAGGGTAGGAAGGGGCAAGATGGGGGAACCTGAGCAGCCGCAGCCAGGTTACTGCAGTTAAGGAGTCAAGAAAGAGATGACCAAATGCAGATGAAACTGAAAACAGGTCTTCAAGACCTGGGTGACACGGAGGAGCCATCCTGCAGGCTGAGAGCTCAGTGACAGCAGCTGGCAACTATGGCAAAGAGGCTCTGGTGGGGTGCTCCAGCACAGAGAACCAAGGGGGACCCAGCCAGAAACACTCGAGCTCAGCCAAATCACAGATGGGAGGGAAGGGGAATAAGAGCCCAGAGTACCCTTGCTCTGTCCCACGCTAACCTACGAAGGCCATGCTGAACTGGAGCGTCCCATCCCTCTGCCTATCTGGCTTTTCTACCCTGCCCACAGGTATGAAGGAGAGGGGTGACCATCGAATGTTGGTAAGTCCAGTGATCCAACAGTGCAGAGGATGTACCAGGACCAAGCCAGCAGGGTCATATCCTGAACTTGTCTGCCAACTGGAGGAAGTGCTCAGGTGAGTGACAAGAAAACACGAAAACAAAAACAAAACAAAAATCAAAATGAGGAAAAAAATACCAAAGGAGGATCTAAATTCCTTAAATTCACTAAAAACTGTGAAAATTTCCGGCATATGATGTTTGAATATCAAACGCAGAGATTTCTGAAGCTTTAATGCCAATAGTTAGTGAGTCTGTTTAGATTCTCATTTCCAGCTCATCTGTGAGTTGGGCGCTGAGCTGTGACTGTTGCCGCCAGATGCCTACTCTTGAGGGGAACAATGGGAGGCGAGGTGGGTGCCACCTCTGTTTCCCGACCAGTCTTGCTGCCTGAGGTGCGCCGAGTGCAGCGGGCTGCCCGTTCCTGTGCATCCAGCTGGTCCTCACACTCTGCCTGTGGACTGTATGCCAGCGGGAAGGTTCGCCGCTCCCATGGCTGGACGGACTGTGGGTAGACAAGTTGCTCTGGTGAGGACCCAAGAGTGCTTCCTGCCCCAAAATTTGTGAACTGGAGCCTATGACCAGTCCATTTTGATTTTCTGGGAGAATCCAGGAAGACCCCTCAGAAGGTGGGCACTCATTTGACAATGGTTAGTACAATTCCCTTGTAACTTCAGGAAAAAATAAATTTCAAGTGCAAGTCCCTGTCCCCTCAAAATGGGGAGGAGGGGCCATAAAAATGAAGATTTATCTTCCACAGGTGCTGCCCTTTCCCAATTCCACCCACCGCCTTGCCAACAACCCCATGCAAAGGTGGTATCCCTCACCTGTTCATCCAGGCCCAGTTCTGGTGTGGAACATCGGGTGTCTTCGCTGGCTAAGTGTCGCAGAGTGTCCCGAGCCACAGGGGTGAGGGGTGCCGAGTGCAATTCTGGACTAATGGGGCTCCTAGGAGACTGACTGTGGGATAACTCTGACAGAGAGTGGCTGCTACTGACATCAGGGGAGGCGGGCTGTGGAGTGGAGGGGTTGGCACTGCCCAGCTGGGGGGTGGTCCGACCGTCTGATGACCTGTAAGACCTGTACACCAAAGAGTGCAGCTGTGAGCACTGGTTAACAGAGGAGTTCTTGTTCGTACTTCTGGGTGGTGGTGATGGTGAGGAAGAGGTATAAAAAAAGTATCCCCAAAGGATGCTGAGGATGACAGACACCACAGTGTTTTCCTAAGATCCAGCAAATCCCATTTCCTCCTCCTATTGCCCAAAGCAGGAGGTACAAAACATGCTATCTGAGAACTATGCATGCCTATCAACCTGAGAAAGTCACGGCTAAACAGTGCCATGGGCAATCCATGGCAGAGCACCTATGAATTCACGGGGATAGAGAATTTAGTCCAGACTGAAAACTAGTTAAAAAACTTGCATTGGAGAATTTGAGGGGTTGGGGATTTAGCTCGTGGCAGAGTGTTTGCCTAGCATGCGCAAGGCCCCGAGTTCAGTCCTCAGCCCTCGGATTTAAAAAAAAAAAAAAAAAAAAAAAGAGAAACTGAGGGCTTCTGCCACTGCTAAGGATAAATGGAAACAGGGTAGTGATGTATGACTGGGACAGTTCTCTGCAGTAGGACCTCAAAACCACAGTCCACAAACCAAAAGAGGGTTAACTTGAGGTGAGACTGTCAAAGCTCCTTGAGCTAATAAATCCATGACCTCCAACTGGCCTTGAAGTGCCACAGGTGATCATAAGAATTTATCAGAACAGACAGGGACTACTTAGCAGGGACATAGCATTTGACTTAATCATCCCTCTGCTAGTTCCAAATACCAAGAAAACTTCTAAATCTAGGATACTGTCAATAGATGAATATGAAAAACAAACAGGACAACAGGACGCAGTGGGAATTCTGTGGACGCAGGAAGGGCCCAAACTCCCTGTCCACCCTCCCTCCACAGGCCATGGGAACCTGTGCCTGCCCCATCACCTGCTGCCCCGCCGCTGGGGTGGCACACTCGTGGTCCACAGCCACCGTGCCCTCTCCATCTCCTCACATTTGGCATGCAGGGCGGCGAAGGCTGCATCGGATAGGTCCTCAATCTGCAATAGAGCAGCTTTATTGAAACCCTCTCTCAGGAAGCTGAGTTTAAGTATGGATAGATAAATTCTAGCAGCTGTCCCACCCCTTTCTAGGCTCTTCCTGGTCAGGACAGGAATTCACGGAGCTTTCGCTTGACACCCACAGGTCTTGAGGCATCTTGAATGTGCATACCCATGTGCGTGTGTACAAGAGTATGACCATGCTATTACCTCCTCATTCTCCTCATCAGGACTCCCCTTCAGAGACTGAAGATCAACCTCCCGCCAGCTGCAAAACCAAAAAGGAAAAAAAATCCCATGAAATGGCAGGCAGGCTGCAGCCTGGGGAAGGCTCTGTCCTATCACAGCTTGGCCTCCACACCCCCGCCCCCGCCAAGACCTCTAAAAAAAGACCTCATAGCCAAATGCCCACAAAGGCCAGAAATCCAAGCAGCAAGGTGGGGATGGTGTTGGGGATGGGAGACTGACAAACTCAAAGGAATCTGTTTAAAGGGGACAAACACTATTCAGTGCCTATGAAATAGGATTGCCCTAATCTTCTAATTTCTCAACAAAAGATGGAAAAGAAAAAAAAAAATGGGAGAGGAGGGCAAGAGCAGGGGCAGGGAGGGGAAGAGAGACAGAACCCAAAGCTAGGGCCAAAAGATTGGTCAGAGAAGAGGGGGAAACAGCATTAACAGGAAAAAAGGGAAAGAAGCCGATTATTTAGCTTTTACCTGGGGGTAAGGATTTCCTTGTACTGTAGTTTTTCTACACGAGTTGTTGCAGCAACAGACATTGGGATGACAATGTTATTAATATCGAACGAGCTCTCTCCCCTCCTCCTCCTTACTGGCTGCTGTTGAAACAAAGGTTAAGTTTAAAGGGAGGCACAAGTCCACAAATGCCAGACCTAAGGTAAAATAAAAAGCAAGATCACTAGTAACTAGGCATCTGGGTCCTCGGCTGGAGCTCTGTAGTGATTGTGGCTATGGCTCACACCTAGGAAATTGTCTCCAAGAGCAGAGTTCTGGGGGAAATACTGGGTAGTCCCAAGGAGTAACTCATTCCTAAGTCCCACAAGCCCCCCTTTCCTTCTCGTGCTCACATGAAGAGACTTGTTGAATTTTACAGGGGTTGATGTTCTAGGGCTTTAGAGTCAGTTGTTTGTTTTTATTCCTGCCTAAATGCCCCTAGTAATACCCTCTTTTAAATATCCCTACTCCCCTCTTTTATTTCTGATCTCTATGACTAGCTCTTAAAAGCAATGTTTATGCTTAGTGAAAAATTCTGGGTTACAAACACTGAATTCTCTTACTTTAAAAGATGCCCCAAGGATTGGCCCATATCAACAGACCATCTCACCTTGGTTGTCATGAAAGCAACTCCCTCTTGATGACCTGAACTCTTGAGCTACAACTGCACCCACAACCTACTTAGGCTTTATGTAATTTCCCTTATTATTATTGGGGAAAGGGCTTAGAGCCTTCTAGCTGCATCAGAGGAGATAAGTGGAGGGAAACTGAAGAGGAGGACGTATCCACAACTCCCATTCCTGAAGAAAGGAAATGTGTTCTGACAGGAAGCAGAGAAGATCAAACCCTGGGGGAAATGAGACTTCCAAGGATCCAATTTCAGAGGCAGAGGTGGGTATCTACGGTAGCTGGGAGATCAGGACCTTGGGAATAAAGCAGGGCGTCAAATGGCTTGGTTTCTTAGATGGAAGAAAAAGTCTACTAGCTGCTTCAGCCCAGACAGCAAATACCTTATCCAGAAACAGACTGTTAACTAAACTGTGAGAGGCCAGAGGGAAACAGTGGGATGACAAATATGCTGCCATGGCAACAAAACAGCTGGAAACATCTAAGAGGTTGCATTCATACCCAAACCACTAAGTGGGGCCAGCCCTCAAAGGGAGGGACTAGGAGGGTCAGACTGGTCCCTACAAGTAACTACTCTATCCTTATTCATCAAATCATGTTAGAACATTTCCAGGGAATATTAAGTATTAGCACTTCCTGGACCAGGATTTCAGCTGCTGCCATTTATGATTTCAGGTAATCACAATGTCTTTTCTACTTCAAGTTCTTCTCTATCAGTGAGACTAAACTGTCACTGATCTCACAACTTTATAACAACTGCTTAACCAAAATGGTTGAAGAGATTTTTGCAAATCTGGACTGGCTGAATTCTGCAGCTAACAATCAGTGACCTCGTATCCAAAGGCCTTTGCTACTACTGCTGAAGTTCCATGTCCCACAAAAAATGCATCAAAAGGAAGCCTTAGGAGAAACAACTTTCTCTGTACCTTGGTCAAAAAACAGGTATGTATGTTCCCTAAATCTTCCCAGGCCTGTTGTTTGCATCATCCAGGCAAAGAGGCTTCTTGGACTGTCCAATGGCCTCTTATTCTTACTTTCCTTCTAAATCTCCCATTTCTATCAGCTTCTCCTCTGGTCTAATTTTTATTTATTTATTTATGTATTTATTTTATTTTATTTTATTTTTAAAGAGAGAGCGACAGGGAGGGAGGGGGAGGGAGAGAGAGGGAGAGAGAAAGAGAGCGAGAATGAATATCAATTTTATTTAGTTTTTCATGTAGCATTCGTTGCTCTGACACTTTGTTGTGTATGTGGTGCTGGGGTTTGAATCTGCGTTTTCGGGCATGCCAGGCAAGCGTTACAACTGCCAAGCCACTGCTCCCGCCCCATCCTCTGGGTCTAATTTAACTACTGTCTCCTATTTAGAGCCAGAGGCAGAGTAGGCAATGAGAACAGCTAATGGTTCCTACACCTGGTTTGTACATCAGAAAAAAGGAAGGAAGGATGGTTGGTAGGTAGGTAGGTAGGTTGGTTCTGGATTTTTTTTTCTAAGCCAATGAGGTGATTCTGCTGCAATCAATGACTTTGGTAAAGCACTGCCATAAACACCCTGTTCCCACCATAATTTCTCCAGCGTCATCCAGCCTCTCTGAATACAAGTATTTGGCCTATCACTCTGCTTTCTATGAAATAAATCCAGGTTCACTGAACAAATCTGGCAATGAAAACTTTAAGGGTCAGCTGGGTGCTATATACAACATCTATACTTATAAGTAAAGCCAGACTTGGTGGCACACATCTGTAATCTCAGCGACTTGGGAGGCTAAGATAGGAAGATTTCAAGTTCAAAGCCAGCCTCAGCAACTTAGCAGACTTTGTCTTAAAATTTAAAATAAATAAATAAAAACAGCTGGGGATGTAGCTCAGCATTACAGTGCCCCTGGGTTCATTCTCCCATCAAAAAAAAAAAAAAAAAAAAAAAAGTAAAATTTTAAAAGATCCAGGACCAGGATAACTTGTCCAGACTTAGGAAGGCTGCCAGGTGGGAAGTATACTGATGTACTACTACTCAACAAGTCTCAGATGTGTGTATGTGTGTGTGTGTGTGTGTATTTATTAAAAGAGAGAAGGGAGGAAGGGAACGAGAATCAATTTTTTTTTTATTTTTCCATCTGGTCTTCAATTCTCTGACACTTAAGTTGTGTATGTGGTGCTGGGATTTGAAACCAGGGCCTCATGCATGCCAGGCAAGTGCTGTAACAGCTGAGCCACTGATCTGGCCCCAAGTCTCAGATCTTAAGATATCAGATTTTCTATCACAATTAGACTTCTAAATTCTTTGATTATCTGAAATCCTTTGGTGCCGAATAGTGAGTGAGGTCTATACACACCTAATTTAGATAAACTTTATGAGTGGAGGAGGTGAGGAAGGTGTAGTAGTAAGGAGGTCACTTGAAAAAGATGGTATGATTTTTAAAGCAAAGAGAGAACAATGTGAATTCCTACCTGGTGACAGGAGCCTGGGGAGCACATTTTGTGAGCTTACAAATTTCTTGATCTAAGCTCTGTAGGAGTTTTCTAAGTTACTTCTGCAATACCTCACCTAGGCTCAGACCATGTACTGTAGTGGTGAGAGAGCTGGCTCTGCAGTCATACTGTTGGGGTCTGAATCACAATTATAACCCTTAACAAGTTGCCTCACTTTATGTAATTCACTTAACAATGGAAAGCCTTAGCCTTCATGCCCACAAAATGAAAATCCATAATAACACCTACATCTGAAAGGACATTATAAGATGAAAAGGGATGACACATATAAAACACTAAGCACTGGCATAAGTTTTCAATAAACAGTGCTTCATTATTACTGTTATAGTTATACAAAGAAAGCTAATGGAAATAAATCGGCTATAAGCGTACGTGTTCAAGAGGGTACACCTTGAGGGATGAACATATTAAAAAGAAATTAATAGGAGTATGTTTGGAATGGCTGTCAACAGTTTTCTGGATGGAGTGTGGTAGTGTGAAAGTAGATGAGGCTGGGGAGGGGAAAGGAGTGCCTTAAAATGACCTGCCATCATGGGTGTACTCACTACTGTGGGCAATCGCCAACGTGGCCTGCTGAATTTGTAGTTCTGCTCTATACACATAAAAAAAGCATGGACTAGATCTTCTCTGTTCCCTTCCAATACCTCACACCCAGTGTTCACTGGAAGTACTCAACCTCTATTCACCAGCAGAGCAGATAAGGCAATCAACGGCTGTCTCCAGTGCACATAAATCTTTCTCTCTCTCTTTTTTTTTTAGAGAGAGAGAGGGAGGGGCTGGAGCGGTGTCTCAGTGGTTTCGGTGCTTGCCTGGCAAGCACAAGGACCCGGGTTCAAACCCCAGCACCATTTACACAACTAAGTGTTGGAGCAACGAAGGCCATTTGAAAAACTCAATAAAGTTGTTTCTCTCTTTCTCTCTCTTACTGTCCCTCTCTCTTAAAAAAAAAAAAAAAATTGATTCTCTCTCTCACTGTCCTCTCTTAAAAAAAAAAAAGAGAGAGTGTGTAGGACAGTGAGAGAGAGAAATAGAGAATCAATTTTTATTTATTCATCTGGCCTTTGCTTCTCTGACGCTTCGTTGTGTACGTGGTGCTGGGGTTCGAACCCGCATCCTCGCGCATGCCAGGCAAGCACCGGCAACCGCTGAGCCACAGCACCAGCCCCTAGATATCTCTCCTTTATCCCTTTTCTCATATTTACTTCTTGGGCCAACAAAGTTAGGCCCATAATATTGTAGACTTCTGTGTGAAACTTAGTTCCACAAATCTTGAACAGTCAGAGATCACCGTAAGAGTCTATTTTAAGAAAGCTATGGGTAGCTCAGCAGAGATCCAATTCTACTATGGAAAAAAACAAGATTAAATACCACCACTGTGGCTTAAAAACAAATTCCCATGAATGTACTGGGTTTCATAACCCACCCTCTACTATGTACTCCAGCTAGATTCACTTGCATGAGGGGTAACCTGCAGAGGACGTCTGACCACATGTACACAGGTACTTACAGATGTGCTGGCTGTAACCTGTGAACCAGAGCTGGTGGGTGCTGAGCTGTCTGATGAAGTGGAAAGCTGTCGCACCAAGGGACTGTGTGGTGGATGGTGGGCAGCAGCCAAATAGCTTGAACTGTTCACATCTGTGTGATGCTTCAACACTGCAGAAGTCAACAGAAAAGAAAAACATATGGCTATCTTAACTGGCTCCACTTCTAAAAACACGACAGGAAAACAGCAATACATGTGAAAGGCAAAATGCTGTCTAAGCCTAGAGGATAAAAAGGTGAAGCAAACTAGCTGATGAGAGATAGGGGGCTGGGCAGAGGTTGCTGCAGCAGTGAAGAAGTGACCTGCATTTAGAAGCGGTAGTGTCCCCTTACTCAGCCTTCCTACAAAGTGAAGGACAAAGCTGGGGGCAATTAAGAGAAGCCTGGGCTGCT
This sequence comes from Aplodontia rufa, assembly GCA_004027875.1. Classification (NCBI taxonomy): domain Eukaryota; kingdom Metazoa; phylum Chordata; class Mammalia; order Rodentia; family Aplodontiidae; genus Aplodontia; species Aplodontia rufa. The sequence continues at coordinate 45,104 of PVKS010001136.1, forward strand.
CCAGAAAGCCCTGAGCAGGTGCAAATGCAGGCAGAGGTGCCAGGCCCGGCCCTACCTTCACTTCTCTCAGATGAATGGTCTCGCAATCTCATTTTGCTGTGGTTTGGGTCATGCACGGGTGGCGGTGGGTTGAGCAAGCGCTCTGCTTTGGGCGCTGTCACTCGCTCCACCATGGGCACGGCCCCCACATCGTCTAAGTGCTGCCTGTGGGTCCTGTCAGGCCGGGTTTGGTGATGGGACAGCTCTGAAGAGGGGAACAGAAAAAGAGCTGTGAAATACCTTCTCTTAATTATTTTATTTTATTTTTTTAAGCTCTTGAGTTCTCTCTAGGCCAATGCTATATGCCCAGGACAGCAGGACAGTCCTTTGGTACTGAAGCCTCTAGTAAACAACACAATGGCTAGGACAGGCACAGGGACCCCATAACCAGAGAAATGTGACACCAGGCTACAAAAGACAGCCTGCCCACAGGTGGGTGAAATGCCATGCTGCTGCCAGCTGCTCACTGAGCATTCTGGATTTCCCCCAAGATCCATGGTGTTTGGAATAGTTTTCAAAAATTCATCCAAAAGCATCAGAGTCAAGCAGAAGTTGTAGACTGTGAGCCGAATTTACACCAGACAATTGTCTTACCTAATATATTGGCATGGCAAACCAGAATATAAAAGGAATGAAAAACAACTAGGACTCTGGAGGACTCCCCAGTTCTCTGGAACTTACTGGCTGTTGTTAGGAAGGAGTTGACCAACTTGTGCCTGTCTTTACGAGTTGGATCTGGCAGACTGCCTGGCATGGGCGCTCTGTGCTTAAGTGATAATTTTTTGGGAGGTTTGATTTTGTCAAAAGGCTTGTTCTGCCACTGAGACTTCAGCATGCTCTGGAAGTGCAGGCTCGTGGGAACATCTGTAAGAAACAGAACACTACAAGTTAGTCAAAACACCTGGTCTTTGGGCTCCTCTTTCCTGAAGTGATGGGTGTTTACCACTCACTCTGGCTCTCCTGCCGTCGATACCAATATCACAACCCTCTTTTATTTGTCCAGTGGATGGACTTCACAGAGCAGGAGCTGTCATATAGAAGATCCACCTATGAAAACTTTACGAAAGGTCATTCTTCTGCTCACAATTGAGTCACCTGGGGTTTGGATCATGCCTTTTATTTTCAAGTTCCAAGCAGGGAAACAAACAAAAAACCCCACAAAAAACATAGCCCCAAACAACTTTTATTAGACTGACAGAGTACCCCATCAGTCATATATTTCTCTAAGTTTGCTGACTATTGGTTTGACAGATAATATCCTATTTCTTTTCTTCCATAGGTTAAGATATGTTTATATTTACTACCTTCTATCAATATAGACTTAATTAGGATACATTCATTAAGATTCTACAAGAGGGGGACTGGAATGATACTTGAGTGGTTATGGTGCATGCCTGGCACTTGTGAGGACATGGGTTCAAACCCCAGCACTATATACACAACTAAGTGTTAGAGCAACAAAAAAACCTTAATAAAATAGATTCTCTCGGGCTGAAGCGGAGGCTCGGTGGTTACTGCGCTTGACTTGCATGCTTGAGTACACGATTTCAAACCCCAGCACCACATACACAACGAAGTGTCTGAGGAATCAAAGTCACATGAAAAACTAAATAAAAATTGCTTCTCTCTCCCCCCTTTCTTCAAAAACAAAACAAAATAACAACAACAACAACAAAAAAAAACCCCCAACCAAACAAAAACTCTATAAGAGAGCTACTTGGGAGGCAGAGGCAGAAGAATTGTTAAGTTCAAGGCCAGCCTGGGAAACTTAGTAAGACCTTGTCTCAAAATAAAAAATAAAAGGACCAGGAATGTAGCTCAGTGGTAGAGTGCTTGCCTAGCACAAAAGAAGCCCTAGGTTTGATCCCGAGGTCCTGGGAGTGGGAAATGGAGGACTGTGTTACAAAAAACTGCAGTGAATATACTATTACCCACCTTCCTCCAAATAAGAAATATACAATAGGTGCTGAAGTGATGGCTCAGTGGTAAAGCACTTGCCTGGCAAGTGTGAGGACCCAGGTTCAAACCCCAGTACCACATACACAATTAGGTGTCGGAGCAACAAAAACCATATGAAAAACTAAATAAAACTGATTCTCTTTTTCCCTCTCTTTAAAAACAAACAAACAAACAAACAAACAAAAACCAAAAAAAAAAAAAAAGCTTTTAAAATTGCATCCCATTCATTTATTCTTGACCTTAATGCTTGCGCCATGGGAATCTTGTTAAGGAAGGTGGAGCTGACCCCTATGATCCTACTTCTTTTTCAAGCAATTGTAAAGTTGCTGGTTTAATTTCCAGATCTTCGAACCATTTTGATTTAATTTTTGTGCAGGGTGAAAGGTAAGGATCCAATTGCAGTTGTCTACACATGGCTGTCCAAACTGTCCAACACCATTTGTTGAATAGGCTATCCTTCCACACTATGCTTCCCCCCCTTTATCAAATATCAGATAGTTAAAAGATATGGGGGGGTGTTCATCTCAGAATCTGAATGTTTTCTCTCTTCTGTGGAAGCTAGAATACAATTGGAAACAGTATAATAGATGGCTATTAAACTAATAATAACCTCAACATGTATGAATTTTTACACAAACAGGATACTGGGAGATGTAGGTAGGGGGGCAGGAAATAGGAAGAATATCAAGGAGACTGGAGGGAGGGAGTATAGGGGAATCAACTCAGAGGGGAACTTTTGACTTCCATGAGAAGTCCAATTAATAGGGGTTTAATAGGGGGAAACATGGAACCATGGGGAATCCAAGGGGGCATCAGCTTTGCTTTGCACTGTCATTATTCATTAGTTCTTGACGGTTTGATAATGATTCCCTCTTAAATATAAGACTATATTTAACGAATTAAAAAAAAAAAAAGAGGGAGCGGGGGCTGGAGCGGTGGCTCAGCCCTTGGAGAGATTGCCTGGCACATGCAAGGACCCGAATTCAAAGCCCAGCACCACATACCCAACTACGTGTTGGAGAAAAAAAGGCCCGATGAAGAAATAAATAAATTTTTTTCCTTTCTAATCTCCTTAAAAAGAGGGACATAGATAGATATAATAGGAGGCTGCCTCCTCTCACTTCAGTTATCCAGATATTTTAGTTGACCAGCTAAACAACACAAATCAACTATCTTTTGAACTTATTTAAAAGAGAGGGAGATAGAGAAAGAATCAATCTTCTTTATTTTTTTAATCTGTTTTTGTTTTTGTTTTTTCTTTTCCAACACTTAATGATGTATGTGGTGCTGGGGTTTGAACCTGGATCCTCACGCATCCCAGGCAAGTGCTCCAATCTCTGAGTCACCATTCCAGTCCTAGACTTAATTTTTAAACTTGTTTTTTCCACTGTGTTTGATCTTTCCATTTTCTATACCCACCACCTGCCAAGATGGGGGTCTTGCTATACTGCACTCCTGGGCTAAAGTGATGAAGCCTCAGCTTTCTGAGCAGCTGGGACAACAGGTATGTGCCACAGCACCCAGCTCTAGATTGATTTTATTTAAAAAATTTTCCCCAGAACAAGTCCTTCAGGAATTTCTAAACTTAAAAAATTAAAATTAAAAAATTAAAATTAAAAAATTACTTCCCCCTTTCAGATATTTAAAGCTATTTTTCTATTGTATTCTAACATCCAGTGTTTTACATTAGAGAAAGCTGACTTATTTATTTATTGTAGGTGGTCCAAGTTTTGTTGCGCGTGAGTGTGTGTGTGTGTGTGTGCGTGTGTGTTGGTGTAGATCTAACCCACAGCTTCACACATGCTAAAGTAAGTGCTCTAGCACTGAGTCATATTCTCTAGTCCCAGAGTTTTTATTATATATATATTTTAAAAGAGAGCAAGCCAGAAAGATAGAATTAATTTTATGTATTTTTTTCACTTGGTTTTTATTTTTTGACCCTTAATTATATATATGGTGCCGGGGTGCAAACCTGGGCCTCCTCATTCATGCCAGGCAACAGCTCTACTGCTGAGTCACTGCTCCAGCCCAGAGTTTTGTAAAACACTACACACCCCAAAGAGAAAAACATAGTACTATAGATGAATGTGGGAGAAGAGTTATCTGTTCTGCCACAGATATTGAATCTTTAAATATGTCAACATGGTACCTCTCCCTAATTATTTAGACTTTAATTTTCTATCCACAGGTTTTGATAAGCAGGCTTTTTTGTTGTTGTTTTGTATAGGGGATTGAACCCAGGGGCGCTGAACCACTGAGCCATATCCCCAGTCCTTTTTAAAATTTGAGATAGGGTCTTGCTAAGTTGTTTAGGGCCTTGTTAAGTTGCTGAGGCTGGCTTTGAACTTGTGATCCTCCTGGCTCAGCCTCCTGAGACACTGGGATTATAGGAGTGTACCACCATGCTGGCTGATGAACAGATCTTTCATGTAGGCAAGTGCTCTCTCACAGAACTATAGTCTGACAACAATTTTTAAAATTTAAATTTCTAATCATCCCTTACTAGAGTATGGAGGTACAATAAATTTTAATATAATAATCTGGTTTTCCTGTGATCTTGTTAAATTCTTAATGGCTTTTTTTTTTTTTAAAATACTGCCTCCATAAAATTTTCCACATGTGTACTGTTTTTTATAAAGAGATCATTTTCACTTTCTAATCTGTCCTTAGTTCTTTTATTTCACTCTAGTGACAATTTGCAACTTTTACATTTCTCTTTTTCTATACTAGGGACTGAACCCAGGAAAGCTTTACCACTAAGTTACAACCCCAGTGCTCCCTCTTATAAAAAAAAAAAAAAAGATGGAGTGTGAGAGAGAGAAAATCATTTTTATCTGGTCTTTATTTCTCCTACACTTAGTTGTATATGTGGTACTGGGCTTTGAACCCAGAACTTGTGCATGCCAGGCAAACACTCCAACAGCTGAACCATCATTCCAGTCCCCCAGCTCTTTTTGATTTTGAGATGGGGTCTTGGTAAATTGCTCAGGCTAACGTGAAACTTATGATCCTCCTGCCTCAGCCTCCCAAGTAGCAGGGATTACCGGTGTGTACCATCATGCCCATCTTAAGATTTTCATTGTTTTATGTTTGCAATATTCTGATATTTCACCACCATAGTCACATAGATCTAAGTCTTTCTTCAGGGTTTTACAAAGCTTTCCAGGGTCATTTTAATCTAAAAGCCAGAGTATTTCTCTTTGGTTTCTGGTCCCAATCCAGGAAATATTCCAAATGCTTGCATGTGTGGTGGCATATGCCTGTAAGCCCAAAAGGCTGAGGCAGGAGGATTGCCAAGTTCGAGGCCAGTCTAGGTAATTTAATGAAGCTCAGTGCCATAAGAAAAAAAAAAAAAAATTGCTCTAGAAGTATTTTTTTTTTTTAAGGGAGAGAGAAAGAAAGAATCAATTTTATTTAGTTTTTCATGTGGCGCTGGGGTTTGAACTAGCGTACTTGCACATGCCAGGCAAGCACCATTACCACTGAGCTACTGCTCCAGCCCTAGAAGTAAGGTATTTTTAAAAACTTAAAAATAAAAACAGTTGGGCATACAGATTAGCAGTATAGTGCCCCTGTGTTCAGCGTCCAATACAGGAAAACAAAACATAAAATCTAACCCCAGAGTCCATACCAGTTACTGCTTCAGTATGGAAGGAGCATGGGAAAGCACATCCAACTTATTCCAAGTGACGTCTAATTTACCACCCAGACAACTGCTCATGTTCTATGTGTGCTCTCTAATTCTAGGTGCAGAACCTCCTCTAAACAACTCCCAACTACCATAGGAGTTTATTCCTGCAGATGCTTTGGACTGCTGTTCTTTATTTATTTCTCTGGTTATCCTGTCAGTTTTCCATCTTTCAAAAATCACAAGTTCTACCTATTCAATAGCCTGTCTTTTTTGTTTTGGAACTATTAGAAATTTATTCTACTTAGTATAATTTCTAAAAGCTTATGGGGTTTTGGTCCCCAGGAAAGACAAAGGTTAAGCTCAATTTGAACCAGGCAGTGAAGAGAATAATAAATTACCATTACTAAACCCATTCTTACATGACTGGCGTTGAATGTGTATGTCGTCACGTGTGCATCACCTAACCTTTACAACAATTCCATGAAATTAGCATCTTTATGCTTACTTTGAAGACAGAAAGCAAATGCACATAAGTGAATTAACTTATGTCTAAGGTTACAAAATTTAATAAGTAACATTGCCAGGCACAATGGTACATGCCTATACTCCCAGCGGCTCAGGAGGGTGAGACAAAAGGATAACAAGTTTGAAGCCAGCCACAGCAACTTAGTGACACCCTGTCTTAAAAAAAAAAAAAAAAAACCCAAAAAGGTTGGGGATATGGCTCTGTGGTATAGCATCCCCGGATTAAATTTCCAGGATACACACACACACACAAAGGTAACACTAATATTCAAATGGGATTATATAATCCTGAATGTCATACTCTTAACACTATAACATGAGATTTCTCACTGTGCTGGAGAAAAGGAAGGTTTGATTCTGTGCTGAAGTCTGGTAATTCTTAAATTATTCCCAAAGAAATGACGAATAAAAGACATTTTTCAAGAGAGCTCTGGAGAATAAAAAGATTTAACTACACTTTAATTTCTTTTTTTTTTTTTTAATTTTTGAGATAGGGTCTCACTAAATTGCTTAGGGACTTGCTGAACTGCTAAGGCTGGTCATGAACTTATGATCTTCCTGCTTCAGCCACCACACCTGACTCCAAGATTTAACTACTCTTGCTGGGTGTGGTAGCACATACCTATAAACCCAATAGTTTGGGAAGGTGAGGCAGATGCATTAGCAAGAACCTGTCTCAAAATAAAATATTAAAAAAAAAATCACTGGGAATGTAGCTCAGTGGTAGAGCACCCCTGGTTCAATTCTCTGTACTATGAACAAAAAATACTCTTTCCTGTAGTATAGACAATAGATTTCATAACGTCTCAAAGAAGTTTCAAAGTTAGGCCTTTTGAGGCTGAAATAAACAAGATCCTGAATGAATAACACATTCTCAGAAATGATTTTTTCCCCATGGGGTAAGCAGCCTTAGCTCCACAGTTCTAAGAATAGATTATCAGACTTTAAGGTGGTGAAATGAAGCAGAGCCGGGGACATAGCTCAGTAGTAGAGTGCTTGCCTAGAAGGCACTAGGTCCTGGGTTTGATCCCCAGTACTGGGGGACCCCCCCCCAAAAAAAAAAAAATATATATATATGTCATATATATGAAAACTATTAAAGTTTTAATGACAACATACATTTGCTACATGGTCAAGTGTTAAGATATAGTAATAGCTACGCACAGTGGTGCATTTTTCTATAATTTCAGTGACTCAGGGCTAAGGCAGGAGGATTGCAAGTTTGAGGCAGGCCCAACAAGTTAGCGAGACTCTTAGCAAATTAGTGAGACCCTGTCTCAAAAAATAAAACAGACTGCTGATGTGGCTCAGTGGTCAAAACCACTGGAGTTTAATCCCCAGTACAAAAAAAAAGAAAGGAGGAAAAAATTTAAAAAGAAACTGAGGACAGTTTATTCTTCTAAAAAAAAAATCAATTCTTATTCAAGCATAGAACAAACTCATCTATCCCAAGTCATAAATTAGGTGGGGCTGGAGCGGTAGATAAGCAGTTAAGACACTTGCCCAGCATGCGTGAGGATGTGAGTCCAAACCCCAGTACCATGTACACAACGAAATCTCAGAGCAATTAAAGCCACATGAAGAACTACATAAAATTAATTCTGTCTTTTGCAAGCTCTCTCTCTCACTGTTCCTCTCTCTTAAATAAATAAATCAGTCATACATTAGGAAAAAAGGGAGAATCTAACACATTAGTCAAGAATCAAATTTAGAGGGACTAATGCTAAAAATTCTTTGCTCTAGTTCAGAACAGGTTGAGGAAAAGAGTGCGTAGGGAAGAAAGCAATGTCTAGAAGCATCTGGCCTAGGAGAAGTCTGAAAGCTGGGCTCCAGCCTGAATGCATGATGAAAGCTCTAGGAAGAGAAGACTTCCTGCATATGCCAAGATATCCTTCTATTAGCAGATAAATTACTCTCACTTGGCAAAAGGTGTGTATGTCTGTATGCATACATGTATGTATGTAATGGGACTTCAAATACATAGTGATTTTATTTTTCCCCTTTTATTTTCCCTAGTCACAGCTCTCCCAAATCTGAAAATAAAGCTAGGGAAAAAAAGGGAATATAAGGAAATATGAGATTTGGTCATAGTGAAAATAATAAGAGACTACATTTCAGATTATTTTAAAATAAGTTCAAATAGCTACTAGAGGACATCTGTTATTAGTAAACTAAATGAACGCCATCGTCTCTCAATTCTAACATGCTGAATCAATGACTCAACTAAAATCTCCTCCTAACCCCTCCTCTTCTTCTGTGCTTTTTCTTTTTTTTTTTTATGGGGGGGTTTAAGCTGGAAATTGAACCCAGGGGTGTCTGTCCACTGTGCCACATCCTCAGCCTCCCCCCCTTTTGAAGAGAGGGACAGTGTATTTCTATCTGAAAGAGAGAAACAAAAATTTTTTTAATTTAGTTTTTCAAGTGACCTTCTTTGCTTTTGCTCTGAGACATCACTGTGTCTGTGGTGCTGGGGTTTGAACTCGCATACTTGCGCATGCCAGGCAAGCGCCGTAACCATTGAGGCACCGATCCAGCCCCTACCGATCCAGCCCCTACCCAGCTCGTTTTGAGACAGAGTCTCATTAAGTTGCTAAGGGCCTTGCTAAGTTGTTGAGCTGGCCTTGAATTTGCAATCCTCCTGTCAGAGCCTTCCAAGTACCTGGGATTACAGGCATGTACCACCATACCTGGCACTTCAATGCTCTTAAATGGAAGTTGGCACAATTACAGAATATCACCCATGTAACATGACCTTGTGCCCTAGAGTTGAGGCATTAAGCAGCATCAAGAGATAACAAACTATTTTAAGAGACTCAGCCTGCTGAATTGGCCATAAGTCAGCCATGTTTTCTTTCAACTGCTTCCATGTAAGTATGAATAGGAAGCTGGGCATAGTAGCACACACGTGTACTCCTAGTTACTTAGGAGGCTGAAGCAAGAGAATCGTAAGTTAGAGGTCAACTGGGCAATTCAGTGAGAAGGTATCTCAAAAATTAAACAGTGCTGGGTATATAGCTCAGTGATAAGAGCATCCACCCCCTGGTTCAGTCCCCATTATTGCAAAACAACAACAAAACACACACACACACACACACACACACACACCAGGAGGAACCCAGTTAATCACCCTCCTACAACCCTCTTGTCAGTAAACAAAAACGAGCTCATAGGCATTATGGTCATCTCACACTCTAACTGAATTATAACAGCACCTAAGGTAAAAATCTGAAACAGACTTGAAATAGGACCTGAAAGTAACAAAGCAAATTAAAACGGCAAGAAAACACAACAGCGATCCATTCAGCCAGAGAACATTCCATACCTGCACCTGGGGTTACAGTGCTATTACTGAGTGAAGAGGGTGAAATTACTTACCAGGTAAACAACAGGAAAATAAAACTGATTACTAATACCATCATGTTACTATTTCCTCAAAATTAAATGAACGAAAGACCACCACTGCTGGGTGCATGCCTGTAATCCCAGTGGCTCAGGAGGCTGAGGCCCTAAGCAACTTAGTGAGACCCTGTCTCAAAATAAAAAATAAAAAGGGCTGGGGATGCAGCTCAGTGGTTAAGCACATCTGGGTTCAATCCTGGGTAAAGAGCAAAGACCATGCACACAGGCCCACCAGGTTCTGATATTCTATTCTACTCATTACTTGCCACCATTTTCTTAAACAAGCTTTCTTGGAGTGTTTTGCAATACTCAGTTCCTCCTCTTGCTAGGAAGTTGTAGCAGCCTCACATGCCCAAGTTTGGCAAGCTCTCTCAAAACAGTATAAATCTTCCTGGTCAGCAGGTGGTGCCCTTACTAAATCCTTATTACAAAATTAATGTTCTTTCCTCCAAGATTATACATCCTCTGCATTTCTAAGTAGGGATTAATTAAACTGATTACTTAGGAAGTTGATAAGGAAACGCCTCTTCTGCTGGAATACTAATAGGTCATTACACCTTAATCCCTCCACCTTGCACAACCAGAGGAAGTATATATACAGTTCCCACAGATAGGGAACTGTGTACAATTACCACATTTCTTTTTCTGCAGTACTGGGGACTGAACTCAACACTGATCTATACCCTTAACCCCTTTTACTTTATCTTGAGACAAGATCTCCTTAAGTTGCCCAGGCATGAACCTGCAATCCTCCTGCCACAGCCTCCAAAGATGCTGGGGTTACAGGCCTGAGACACCATGTCCAAGTCATCACATTCAGCTAAATTTCGTATCTAGATACTGGTAATGGCAGTGGATGAAGCATGGTGAAGGTGTGAGAACAGAACTCCAGGCCAGAGTGGCAGTTAGTTGTCATATAACAACTACACAACTGATTAAGCAGCATTTGTAAAACTCTACTTTAAATCTGTTATACAAGGCCACAGAACAGTTAAGTTTCACAATTCTAAATGTGGAGGAGGAAATTTACCCTCTCATAAAGAGAACTTAATGGATGACCAACTCTCTGATCCATGGTTAGGAGGTGTGTGTTTCAGAGAGAAAAATGGGAGATAGGAAGAACAATACATATAAACAGTAATTTAAAGGCAGGAAAATGATGAAGGCCAGAGGAAGAGTTGCTCTACAGCTTTCCTTCCTTTCCCCTTCACTGTGTGGAACAGTGAGGTATGATGAATAATAACGGAGGGTAGAAGGGCAGTCAGATCTACAGGTGTGATGCAGTCAGCAGGACAAGTATTAATAGGGAATGGGTACATCCTAGTAGACAAGCTGAGGTGGAATGAATCTGAGATGTGAGGCAGATGGTTTGGGCATATCTGGTTGGGAATTATATATGAGGTGTCATTCAGTACGTACAACTATAGATTTCAGATTTCTTTATCTTCAAATTTGAGAACCACACTATACTCAAAATATTTCCAAGTCTTCCTGGTGGCTCTGCCTCAAGTCAGTCTTTCTTTTTATTTTATTTTTTTTAAATGAGAGGGGGACAGTGGGTGGGGGGGAGAAAGATAGTGGGGGACAGAGAGAATCAATTTTATTTAGTTTTTCATGTGGTCTTCGTTGCTCTGACACTTCATTGTGTACATGGTGCTGGGGTTTGAACTTGTGTACTTGTGCCATACCAGGTAAATGCCTTAACCACTGAGCTACTGCTCCAACCCTGAAGTCAAATCTGACTTCTCATAATCATCTCTCTGGGAAAGAACACAGAATATAGTGAAAGGAAGGACAGACATCATGGTTTGAATTCTAGAGATGTTTAGTATTGGATAAGCTACCACATCTTAATAAGCATTCTCTGATTTACAAAATTCCAGGAATATCTTACCAAGTTTAAGAAATAGCAAATAGACAAATTTCAGAAAACCTTCTGAAACCATAAAATGCTATAGAGACAGTGGAGGTATTAATTCAAAAAGGTAAGTCAATGACTCTGGAATGTGAAGCACAAAGGAAAATGCTTTGGCACTTTCCATTCAGGTTCTGAAAATCCTGCTGTCCATGTGATGTTTCAAGTTTTCTAAATTTTTCTACTCTTCAAAGTCATCAGATGGCAGCAGGAATATTATACCACTTCCTTCTGACAGTCAAAGGGATAACATAACAAGATAGCTGCAGGATTTCGGTAGCCAAGAAAGAATTCAATCATTTGAAGAACAGATACAGAACAGGGGACGAGAGCCCTCTAATGATCAACTGACAATTACTAGGAGGATTCTCTGGGACCAGGGCTGGCAATGACTACTGTTGTAAATAAAAGTTTTACTGGAAGACTGCTTTACCCCTGTGTGTGTGTGTGTGTGTGTGTACACATACATACTTTTTTTTTAACATGTGTATGGCTGATTTTGTGCTAAAATGGCAGAGTTGGGCTAAACTGATATATAGCCTACAATGCTCACCACCTGGCCTTTTTAGCTTACATACCACTTGTTTATTTTTTTCTCAAATTATATAAAGCATATAAATCCTACATTTCTTCTTACTCCTCAGACTCCTATTTCAGTTATTCTCCTTTCAGTAACGTCCAATCTAACTGAAATGTTATGAAGGACAAAATGAAAAACACAGATCTCTTATCCTGACAAAGAAAAAGTATAGAAAATAGCCAGGACATGTGCCCTGAACATAAAAATGAATATGGGGCTGGGGATGTGGCTCAGTGGTAGAGTGCTTGCCTACCATGTGTAAGGCGAGGTCCCTGGGTTAAATTCTGAGTACAAACAAACAGACAAAAAAGCCACGGTGATTCAAGGGCAGATTAAGTGAGAATCAGTAAAACCATCCCAGATTATAAAAGCATTGATTTAATTTTATTCCCTCACCTCAGACAGGTAATGTGCTGACGATGTAACAAGTGTTAGAGGGAGGCACATCTCACACAACAGTGTGAATACCCAATCATCTCGCTTATGAACCCAAAAGGATCAAGCACTGACTTCCTATAGTCAAGTTAAAGCAGCCATTTCCAAATATTTTTGCAATGCCATTAAAAAATATCAGTTCAGACAGTTTATTTTTGTCAAGCTGGAGGGAAGCAGCTGTAAAAAGGGAGGTGGGAAAGGAGAACTGTAGACAGAGACTTATCAGCTAGGTAAATATAAGAGAAACAGTGTATATTAACGCTAAGGATCCATGTTTATGAATACGCTGGTAAGCTGTCATGTCATCACATACACGCCAATATGAGTACATTCACAAGAACACTACTGCCCATTCTAATTTACGTCGTGAGCCACATAAACTATATATTTTAAAAGATAAACTAAGATATGAAAGACCAGGTTACTTAAGACTGGAGGCAAGTGAATCAGACACTCAGGAGCAAGAGGAAAATCTCCCTGGCAAGTTGCAATCTTATAATGCCACATTCTGGATTAGTGCATCTATTGTACCCTTTCTGCAAAAGCAGAACACTGATGGGAAATATTTAGAGTAACTACCTGAGCCAATACCAGGACCCTGGGCTGATTTGCTTTCAACTGTAATGTTCTTAAGTCTCATTCATTAGACTTTCTACTCTGGTTTTTCTTACCATCTGGAAATGCTAGCACAGGGTGAACACAAGAGTCCAACTGGGAAAGGCGTTCCAACAGAGGGGCTTCATAGTGGATTTCAGGAGGCATGGTGGTGACACTGCCTGAACCACACAGTGCACAGGAGGGATTCACATCACAGGCAGAACGGATTGTGCTGTTCCGGTGAACCTGTGAAAAGCCAAACAAAAATTCTGACAATTAGCATCTGATAAAAACCACAATCTCCACTTATTATCCCAAAGATTCAGGAAACCTTATTAGACAGCTATATGACACTGCTAAAAGAAGGTTTGATTAGTCTATTAAGCCATTTCCAATTCTTTAACACAATGTCCTTCGAAGTGATTAAGGTAACTTTCTTTTCAATGATAAAATTGAATTACTTGGAGCCCTGATTGTTTGTTTAGGTACCAAACCCATAATAGTTTAAAAGATACTGAAAACAGTTTTAATACCCGCATGGTTTCACCACCTAATGATGTGTGTTTGTGTGTGTTAGTGTTAGCAGGGACTAAAACCAGGGGTGTTCTACCATTGAGCTACATTCCCAACCCTTTCTGAGACAGGACCTTGCTAAGTTGTGAGGCTGGCCTCAAACTTAAGATCCTCCTGCCCCAGTCTCCCAAGTCTCTGGGATTATAGGCAGGCACCACCACATTCAGATCACCTGATGGTTTAATTGTCTACCAAGGTTGAGTAACTTCCTCCTGATTCCCAGGACATGACTCACTTTTATTTTAGCAACTTCATCCACTTGGAAACCTTTTTACTTTTCATACCTCTTCCTTAAAAGACTTCCAGGTGATCCTATACAAGGTGTCACGTTTATAGAGATAAGTTACTCATTAAATTATCTTTGAACCAGCCTAAAATCCATTGTTAAAAAGCTCATGCCTAAGTAATCAAAATAAATTTTGTATGGTGAGTGTTCGTATTCACAGTCTGTATTAGCTTAATTCCAAGGTGATGGAAATTATTTCCATTAAATTTCTTTTGTATACACAGGGACAAAATAATCTAACATCTGGAGTGAAATATGAACTAATTTAAGTCTTCAACAGACTTATTTCTAGCTGGGCACAGTGGCACATGCCTATAATCCCAGGGATGGAAGGCTGAGGAAGGAGGTTCGCAAGTTCAATGCCAGCCTCAGCAACTTAGTATGGCCCTGAGCAAGTTAGCAAGACCCTGTCTCAAAATAGAAAAATAAAAGGGTAAGGGATACTGCTCAGTGGTTAAGTGCCCCTGGGTTCAATCCCCATTAATGAATAAACAAAAACAAAACCAAAAAACCCTAATTCTGCTTAAGAAAAAAAAAAAATCAGTGTTTTTATAATTTTAGGCTTGGAGAAGAAAAGCTGAAGTCCTGTTGAATGCAGGATCCCTACACTGTAGTTATTACAAAGAATAAGTTGGGCATTTGCCAAAGCCTGTCTCATATAGTCATCTGGGCAGCACCACCCCTAGAAGCAAGGGTTATCATAATAAAGACAAAAATGTAACATAAAACTCTGCTGGCAAAAACTCTAACACATGCTGTAGCTGCATTCATTTCTAGCACAGATACCCTCTGAAAGTGGTTTCCCTTTATGTACTTATATAGAAGAAATTAAATACTTAAGAACAATGCAAGTCTTTAACAACACTGGTTGCCATAAGGAGGCATTTGGGAAACAGACCAACTGCATGCAATGGTCTCTTAACAGACTGGACAAACTGAAGTAAAGATTCTAGTAATGATCAACTGTAGATGTCACTGGAAGGAAATGATACTAAACATGACACTTCTGTCATGTTTCTGGAGATAAGTTACTCATTAATTTCTACAGCTTTGTGGAAAATTATCCTTTGTATCCTATTTAACTAGGGTTGGCTTTCTGGAGGAGATACAATTTTGAGGTAGAGAGAGAGGGGGCGAATATGTTGACAGGGATGAAAACCAGATCACACAGTGGGTAAGTGAAAGGATCTGGAAAGATCTGTCAGGATCTAAAAATTACATATGCCAAAAATCAAAATAAGATAACATTAAAAGAACAATATGAGGACTGGAGTAGTGTCTCAGTGATTACAGTGCTTGCCTGGCATGTGTAAGGACCCTGGTTCAAATTCCAACACCACACATACAATTAAGTGTCAGAAAATAAAAAACCAGATAAAAATTAAGTAAATAAAACTGATTTTCTCTTAAGACAAAGCAATGCGGGTTTTCTTTTTTCCCTTATAAGCTGACCCATGACGTAAATGAGCTCTCCAAAGAGGGCATTAACAACATTACATGGCTAGGGTGTATCCTTTAAGGAAACAACAACAACAACAACAAACTATGCCTTTGGGCTGGGTATAGGGCCTGTAATCTCAGCACTTTGGGAGGCTGAGGCAAGGCCCAGTCTCAAAAGCCTCCTCCCAGTCACCTAACTGCGAGGACGCCCCCAGTGTGCTTGGTAATTCTGTGCTCGATGGGTCTATGTCTAAACTTGCTGTTCTCTCACTCTTTTTTATACTGTACTCTATCTTCCACATATGAGAGAAAACATTTGGCTCTTGAGTATCTGGGTTTGGCTGATTTCACTCAGCATGATTTTCTCCACTTACATCCGTTTACCAGCAAAGGCCATCATTTCTTTTTTTTTTTTTTTAAACTGCTGAGTAGAATTCCATGGTGTATGTATACCACAGTTTCTTGATCCATTCATTGAATGACGGGCATCTGGATTGATTCCATAATTGAAATACTGTGAATTGTGCTGCTATAACCATTGATGTACCTGTGTCACTGTTAGTATGCCAAATTTATATCTTCTGGGAAGATATAAATAAATATAAATAAAGATAGCTGGGTCAAATGGTTGTTCCATCCCTAATTGTTTGAGGAGTCTCCATACTGCTTTCCAGAATGATTGTACTAGTTTGCAGTCCCACCAACAGAGTTCCTTTCCCGCCCCCCACAACCTCTCTAGCATTTGTTGTTTGTATTTCTGATCTTTGCCATTCATACTGGGGTGAGGTAAAATCTCAATGAAATCTTGATTTGCATTTCCTTGACTGCTACAGATATTGAACATTTTTTCATATATTTATTGGCCTTTCACATTTCTTCTGTTGAAAAGTTTCTGTTTAGCTTTTTTGCCCATTTGTAATTGGGCTTTTTGTGTTTTGGGTATTAAGCTTTTTGAGTTCTTTGTACATTCTGGATATTAGACCCCTGTCAGAGGCATAGCTGGCCATGATTTTCTCCCATTCTGTAGGCTCTTAGTTGATTCCTCAGCTGTGCAGAAGCTTT
The DNA here is from genome assembly GCA_004027875.1 of Aplodontia rufa. Lineage (NCBI taxonomy): Eukaryota > Metazoa > Chordata > Mammalia > Rodentia > Aplodontiidae > Aplodontia > Aplodontia rufa. The sequence continues at coordinate 61,545 of PVKS010001136.1, forward strand.
TTTTTTTTTTTTTAGTTCAATGGTATCCCACTTACTGATTCTTGGTTTTAATTCTTATGCTATGGGGAAAGGGGTTTTGTTAAGGAAGTGGCAGCTCCTATGTGGTGGAGTGTTGACCTTATTTTCTCTTTTAACAGTTGTAACTTACATGGTTTAATTCCTAGGTCTTTGATCCATTCTGATTTCTTGTGCAGGGTGAGAGACAAGGATCCAGTTTCATTTTTCTGCATATGACTACCCAGTATTTCCAGCACCATTTGTTCAAAGGCTGTCTTTTCTCCAAGTTATAGTTTTGCCACCTTTGTCAAATATCACATGGCTATAGAATTGTGGTTTTCTCTCTGATCTCCTATCGTATTCTACTGGTCTTTTTTTTTTAAATGAGGAACAGAGATTTAAAAAAAAAAAGGAGAGAGGAAACAACTGTATTTAGTTTTTCACATGGCTTTCATTGCTTGGACGCTTTGTCGTGTACGTGGTGCTGGGATTTGACCATGTGTACTTACGCATGCCAGGCCTGCCAGGCTGAGCCACCACTCCAGCCCCATTGTCTATTTTGAAACCAACACCATGCTGTTTCTAACTACAGTTCTGTAGTATACTTCTTTTTTTTTTTTTTATTTTTATTTTTTTGCTAAGTATTGCTTTGGCTATTCTGGATCTCTTATTCTTTCAAATGAATCTAAGAATTGATTTTTCTGTATCTGTGAAGAATATCATTGGTATTTCGACGGGGACTGCACTGAATCTGTATAGTGATTTTGGCAGAATGGCCATTTTGACTATACTAATTCTGCTGATCCAAGAACGTGGGATGACGTTCAATCTTCTGGGTCTTCTATTTCTTTCTTCCAAGTTCTAAACTGTTCATTATAGAGGTCTTTTGCTTCCCTGGTTAGATTAATTCCCAAGTATTTTATTTTTTTAAGCTTTTTTGAATGGGATGGTTTTTCTGATTTCATCCCTGGCAGAGTTACTGCTGGAGTATAGAAAAACTATTGATTTATGGGTACTGATCTTGTATCCTGTTATTTTGCCAAATTCACTGATAAGCTTTAGTATTTTTTTGGGTCTTCTAGGTACAGAATCATATCAGCGGAACCTAAATACTTTGAGAACTTTTCTTTATTCTCATACCAACTCTCAAGGAGCAGAAAAACAGATCAATAGACTAGATAAGCTATGAGACTGGCCATAAGAAAAGGAAAAGATAAAAACCCCACAAAACAAAAACTCCACACACAAAAAAGCATCAGTGAAGTTGAAAAACTAGCTATATTCATTATAAATAAAATATTCAACTGTAGTCATTTTTTTTCTAATAAGAGAGAGAATGAGAGAGAGACAGAGAGAATCAATTTCATTTATTTTTCCATCTGGCTTTCATTTTTCCAACACTTAGTTGTGTATGTAGTTCTGGGGTTTGAACCTAGGTCCTTGTGCATGCCAGGCAAGTGCTCCAACCACTAAGCCAGCGCTCCAGCACCCAACTGTAGTCATCTTTAAGTCCCTAATAAACTAATCTGCAGAAATAGTAAAGCTATCCAACCTAAAAATACAGTCTTCACATAGTAACATTATCCAAATAAAAATCATGGGTATGGAAGCCTCATAGGGGTCCTCATTTTCTACATTATGACAGAACAGCTTATCTTACCATATCTATAATGTTTAATCAAATGTTACACATTTTTTTATTATATGCAGTCAGGGAATACAACATGTATGTCTAAAAGGAGCAAGGGCTGTTTCCTTAGTGAAGTCTGACATTAAAGAACAGGCAATTTCTATTCCATTAAAATGGTGCTGGCATAAAGAAATCAGAAAGGCTTCACACAGTCCTTTTAGAGAATAATAAAGGCTGCAGTGGTGGCTCAGCATCAGAGTCTAGCATCATGAGAACCTGGGTTCAAACCCCAGCATCACATACACACTGTGTGTCAGAAAAACAGATGAAAATCTAAATGAAATTGATTCTCTTTCTCACTAGAAAGAAAGGAAGGAAGGAAGGAAGGAAGGAAGGAAGGAAGGAAGAAAAGAAAGGAAAAGAAAAGAAATAAAAAACACAAGCAGGCATGGTGGTTTATAGCTATAATCCCAGTGGCTTGGGAGGCTGAGGCCCCAAGCAACTTAGTGAGACCATGTCTCAAAAGAAAAATAAGGGCTGGGGATGTGGTTTAGTAGTTAAGTTACCCTGGGTTCAATCATCCCTGGTAGCAAAAAAAAAAAAAAAAAAAAAAAAAAAAAAAAACCAAACCAAACCAAACAAAAAAAGCCCCAACCCTGACAAAATATATATGTGTACACTTCTAGCTGCTCAGAACTAAATCCTTGTACCCATCCCGAACTCTCTTTATACTCCATTATCCAATCATGAAGTCTTTTGGGTTCTGACTTTCTAAACAGGCCCAGAATCTGATCACTTCACTCCAACTGCAATCAGGTTTTTCCCATAGCTTCCAAACAGGACCTGGTCCTCTTATTTGCCCCTCCTTCCAAATACGCATTGCACCAATCTTGTTTTTAAATCTCAGACATGTCAACTCTCTGCTTCTAAGCTTCCAAATGGCTCATTTCATGAGGAATAAAAGCCCAAGTTTAATCCCACCCCCTACCCCCAGGCTCCAGAAATGCTCTACCACTGAGCTATGAGCCCAGCCCTTAAAAGCCAAAGTATTTTTTTTTTAAAGAAAGAGGGGACAGTGAGAGAGAGAGAAGCAATTTTTATTTAGTTTTTCAAGTAACCTTCAGTACTTAGACAATTCATTGTGTACGTGGGTACTGGGGTTTGAACTTGAGCACTCACGCATGCCAGGCAAGTGCCTTAACCGCCAAGTCACTGCTCCAGCCCCCAAGCCAAAGTATTTGGCTGGGCACTGCGGCAAATGCCTTTAATTCCGGATACTCAAGAGGTTAAAGCCGGAAGCTCCCAAGTTCAAGACAGTCTGGGCAACATAGTAAGACCCTGTCTCAAAAATTAAAAGACCTGGGGATGTAGCTCAGTGGTATAGCATCCCGAGTCCTGATCCTCAATACCAAAACAAAAACCAGAGCCAAAGTATTTGCAATGGTTCACACAGGTTCCTAAATTATCTGTCATCTCCAATGCCTATCTGACTTCATTTCGGGTTCCTTGCTGCATTTCTCCAATATGGCAGACAAAATTCCACATCTTCTGTACTTGGCTCTTTTCTCATTAGCAACACCTGTGCTCTCTTACTTCAGTTCTTTTTTATTCAAATTGCTGCTTCTTTAAAAAGAACCTTTATTTAGAAATACACAAGTGTAAAAAGACTCTGTTACTGACTGTAACAACAAAAAACACCTTGGATTAAGCTTGACAAGAAATGTAAGCAGTGTGTGCCATGTCTGTAATTCCAGTGGCTCTGGAGGCTGAAGCAGGATTACATGTTTGAAGCCAGTATGGGCAATTTATGAAGCTCTGCCCCAAAATTAAAAAATAAAGGGGGGGGCTAGGGATGTAACTCAGTGGGGTTAGCTGTCAGATACTCACTAGAAAGGTAGGCACAACAAAGCTTAAAGATACTAATATTCTAAAAATTAATCTAGAATAATAAACTAGGTGTGAGAGGGAAAGAAGAGGCAAAAAGAATTTAAACAAAAATACAACTGGAAGATAATGTGGTAGGTACCGACTATAAAATATGCCAAATTTTGCTGTGTTTTTTAAATAATTTCATAATAAAATTACATTACAGGATGTTCTGCTTCTGGTCATGTTAAAATAACAGTGATCAAATTTACCTTTTAATTGTAAGCTAGAAAACTGGACCACAGGCAATGTAAGAGTGAACAGCTTCTAAGATAGCTCTGACTTTCACCTTTTACCCCTTGAGTGCTAGTCAATACTAAGAAGCAAATGTACAGGCTAGCCAAAGAGCAACCAGAAAGCACTGAATTGAATGGTTTCCAGAATGAGTAGAGGCTGGGAGAACTTTGAACTATGAACAAAGTGATAATGGAGCAATGAAGAAAGAAAGACAGATCCTTTTAAGGTGTGGAACTAAACTACTAAACATATTATTCTTCACTTGCCCTAACTAAGGATAAATTATTTATCTGCCAACAAAACAAAGCCCCTTTAATGGAAGATAACATAATTCACATGCTACAACTAGGCAAAATCAAATACTCAGCACCCAATAAAAGATTTTAGATATGCTGGGGATGATCAGTGGGAGAACATTTGCCTAGCATATACAAAGCCCTGGGTTGATCCCCAACACTGTTTGGGGAGGGGGATTGCTAGACATGCCTAGAGGTAAGGAATGCATCAAGAAAATGTAGGTCACAAGAAACTAAAAGTAAATAACCCAGCATTCTCCACAAACACATTACAAGGAAAAAGTGTACAATGGATAGTTTGGGGCAAACACTCTTACTGAAAATAACTAGAAAGTCAAGATTTGAAAAAAATGAAAACAGCAACAAAAAAATTCACAATTCATGGGCTGGAGCGGTGGCTCGGTGGTTACAGCGCTTGCCTAGCATGCTTGAGTACACGAGTTCAAACCCCAGCACCATGCACACACAAGTCTCAGAGCAACGAAAACCACAAGAGAAACTAAATAAAAATTGTTTCTCTCACTATCCCTCTCTCTTAAAAAAAAAAAAAAAATTTACAACTCAAGATTTCAGAGAAATGCTAACGTACAACAATACTGAGGTGCCACAATTCTAGGGACAAAAAACCACGAAAGTGAACTTGCATTCTGCAGCTGCTTCTTCCTGATTAATTCCGGAAAAAATGCTCAGTATCTGGTACCTTGGTAGAGAGCCATTTCTGGGAAAGAGCTTTCAGTGTTTTCAAGAGTGAAGGGACAATATTATTTGAAATGACAAATTTCCAGTGAAAAGAGAGGACAGGAAACTAAACATGACATAATGCCAGGAATTCATCTTTGCAAGGCAAACTGTGAAGCTATGAAGGGTAGAAAGCTAAAAAGCTAAGCAGAATGCTTCTGAAAAGCAGGTCACTTAATATCAGTCTCACTTGACTGACACAGGCACAGGGGTGGGAGAGGAATCAGGGCATCACATATGCTACGTAAATGCTCTACCACTGAGCTACACACTCAGCTAGGCAGTCTAACTTTAAAAAGGCAACTAGAATTAGAGTTCAGGATATACTGGACAACATAATGGGCTCAGATGGCTGGAAGTGAGCATCAGAAGTAAGTTTATGCCCCAAGAATGAACCAGAGGTAGACAAGAGCCTTACCAGAACTCTAATCCAGTCACAACTGGGCTCAATGGTTTAAGGTATTCAATCCCCATTATACATGTCTAGAAGACTCTCTGAAGAAAAACACCATGAGAGCTTATAAAATCTTTAAATTCACCGTTATCTAACAGTGACTGAAAACAAAACAGATAAACAGGGTCCCAGTAACCCAGATTATGGAGTTGGCAGGCAAGGATTTAAAAATGTTTAAATAAGTAAATAAATAAATACTTAATAACGTGCAAGGATGCAGGTTCATACCCCAGCACCAAGTACACAATGAAGTGTCGGAGCAATGAAAGTCACATGAAAAACTAAATAGAACGGATTCTCTTTTTTCCCCTCTCTCTTTAAAAATGTTCAGAGAAATACTGAGAAAATAAACAAAACAATCACAAGTTCTTAAATATATAAAAACAAAATGTAGCCAGATGCAATGATGTGTGCCCATAATCCCAGCTACTTAGGAAGCACTTGACCCTTGGAGTTTTCAGCCAGCCTGGGCAAGCCAGCAAGATCCGATCTCAAAATATACACATATGGGCTGGAGCAGTGGCTCTAGAGTGTTTGCCTGGCATGTGTGAGGATGCGTGTTCAAACCCCAGCACCACATACACAACTAAGTGTCAGAGCAAGGAAAGCCAGATGGAAAACTAAATAAAGTTGGTTCTCTCTCTCTCTCTCTCACTGTCCCTCTTTATTTAAAAAAAAAAAAAAAAAAAAGGGAGCTGGAGCGGTGGCTCAGCGGTTTTGGCGCTTGCCTAGCAAGCACGAGGACCTGGGTTCAAACCCCAGCACCACGTACACAACTAAGTGTTGGAGCAACGAAGGCCATGTGAAAAACTAAAGTTGTTTCTCTTAAAAAAAAACACAAACAAACACATATATACATATAAATCAGAAACAAATGGAAACTTAAGAATGTGGCATAGGCAAGAGTTCTGTCAAATGAATTGGTAGCCTGGTTAATAGGAGAATTAAGAAATTTAAGAAAAATAGAAAACATCTAACAGGTATTGCAAGGCATTGTGATAATGTTCAACGTACTTATAATCAGAGCCCTAAGAGAGAGAACAAAGTAAGGGCAATAGCTGAACAGATAATAGCTAGTTTGTGTGAAAATTGGTTTAAAATTTTACCAAGTCTACAAATTTAAAAAGTTCTGCAAAACCTGACATGAAGAAAACATAAATCCACACCCAAGAGTGTCATAGAAATGCTTAAATTATAAAGAAAAGGGTATAAAGGGGAAAAACTAAAAAACCTAATTTAAAAGACAGTTTAGTGGAATCAGGATCTTAAACTTTAAAATGGTTTATTAATTTGGCAACCGAGTGAAATCATGTTGAATTTGTCCTTAACAAGCTACAAAACAGAACTTGAAAAGTTATTTGAAAATAAGTATATTAAAATTGTTCAATGAGGTAAACAAACTGCTTCTAAAAGTCACCATATACAAATTATGAATGAAAAGCAAAGATTAAAGAACATTCAGCTGACAGACTAAACAGCAAGCTAAACACAACTGGAGAGAAACCTGGAGAATATAAGGAATAGTACAGTCAGAAGAAACTACAAAGAATAAAACAGCAAGACAAGAAATGGAAACAAACCCAGGCGTGGTGGCACATCCTTGTAATTCTAGTGGCTTAGGAGGCAGAAGCAGCAGATCAACTTGGTGAGGCACTAAGCAACTTAAGGAGACTCTACCTCAAAAGAAAAGAAGACAGAAGAGAAAGAAAGAAAGAAAAGAACAAACTATAAAAAGAAATTAAGAAGAGCTACACCAAGCTGAGATTCATTCCATACCAGCCAGGGGCAGTGGTACTCATCTATAATCCCAGTGACTGGGGAAGCTGAGGTCGGAGGATCTCAAGTTTGAGGCCAGCCTCAACATACCATCTCAAACTAAAAAGGGCTAGGTATGTACCTCAATGATAAAAGAGCCCCTGTGTTCAACACAAAGTACCTGACTCCACAAAAACATTTCATACCAAAATAAGAGAATAAACGACAGGAACTTGACATTTGTAAAATTAAAAAGGAAAGACAAGAAATTCTCAGGATGAGGAGGCACTCTAAAACTAAAAACTAATTCATAGGTGCAAATACATTTCCTGAAGTTTCAAAAGTCTTGAGTTACCAAAGAGACTAGATAACCTAAGAAGAAATGACAAACCGGTATCAGAATTTTCACCAACAGATCCCAGGAAAGCAATGAAACAACTCCAAAGTGCTGAATGTAAATAGTATATAAATGTATGAAAATATTCACCAAGAAGAAGCATCAATTCAGAAGAATGAAGTGGGATACAAGAAGCAACCATGAACAAGAATGGTAAAGGTGCTAATTAACGTGAGTATGAACTTAAACTACTTTGGCAGGAATTTAAAAATAACTAAAATAATAAATTACAGACAATGGGAGGGTATTTTTGCAGTGCTGTGGTTAAAATAGCATTTTAAAGCCCTAAGGTTCCAAGAGCAATTAGAAATACTAATCAAATTAGTAGTATACTTAAATGAATTTTTCACATGTAAGAAAAATTACGGAACGAACAGAAATGGAATGTAGAAGCAGAAGAAAATAAAATTCAACTAACCTAATAGCAGAAAAGGAATAAAATGAAGGCAAAGAAAACACAAGGCTTAAACAAAAAATGATGGTCAAAATGATTCCAAATATAACAGAAATCAGAGTAAACATTAAATGAATTTAACAAATCTCTTAGAAACATCTAAAACAAATGACATAGAAAAGCTAAATACAAAGGGATAAAAATATATACATAACAACTACATACCAAAGAAACCTAAATGAAGTGTTACTTATAACAGAAACCAAAAGGGAGAGTAGATAAGGAAGAAAGACCAAGAATAATCATGAACTTGCATGCACCTAATCAGTGATCTTGGCAACACGTGAAATTTTAAAATTGGAGCACTACAACCAGAAAATGAAAAATCCACAGAAACAAACAAAAGAGACCAAAGACACAAAAGATTTTAACAAAATTAAGAAGCCCTAGACACAGGTTAAAATTAGAACCGTGAAATCAATCTAACAGGACATGGATATAGTCATACCCACACACAAAACAGTTTTTACTTTACTGAAGTACTGGGGATCAAACCCATGATTTCATACTGCTAGGTGAAGTATTTTACCACCGAGATTCATCCCTAGCCTTTATTTATTTATTTATTTATTTATTTATTTATTTTTAAACTTTTGGGCAAAGTCTAAGTTGCGTAGTTCTTGAACTGGCAAGTACTGGGGTTACAGAGGGATGTGCCATCATCAAAACTGCCAGCTGACAGTTTTGTTTTTAAAGGAAATGTGAAATAATTACACCCCCCCAAAAAACCCTAAAATTATGTACATCAACATGGAAATCTTGAAAAAACAGTGGTGAATTTAAACAAAACATATATTTAAACATAAAATCCCCACAACCTGGTTGCAGAATATGTACAACATCACAGTGTTTATATGAATTTCAAGCTCATGGATAAATGTGTAATCAACACATAAAAACCTTAACTGGTAATATACATACCATACCATGTTCATGAAAGTGGTTAGCTCTGAGAAGGAAGAAGGCAGAGGAGATGACACTTGCTAGTACTCTACCTTTATCTGTAATTTTCTTTTAAATATTAAAAAAAAAACACATGAAGTAAAAAAGTCAAGATATTAACATTTAGAATGTTGTGTACGTAGATATTTATCTCATCATTCTTTACACTATATAGAATGTAGAATTTTAAAAAGTTTTGCTTCAATAAAGTAAAAACTAGGGCTGGAGCAGTGGGCTCAGCAGTTTTGGCGCTTGCCTGGCAAGCACGAGGACCCGGGTTCAAACCCCAGCACCACATACACAATTAAGTGTTGGAGCAACGAAGGCCATGTGAAAAACTAAATAAAGTTGTTTCTCATTTTCTAAAAAAAAAAAAAAAAAAAAAGTAAAAACTATTTTGTGTGTGGGGGTGTGCGTGACCTTATCCATGTCCTGTTGGATCAACCCCATGGTTCTAATTTTAACCTGTGTCTAGGATTTCTTAATTTTGTTAAATAAAAATTGATTCTTTCTCACTGTCCTTCTCTTAAAAAAAAAGAAAAAAAATATTGAGAACTGAAAAAAATTAGTGATTTTATCAGTAGCAGAGAAAAAGACCAAATGTCATTCCCTCCCTCCCCAAATTCGTAACCAACAAGAATCTCATAATATGACCTCATTTGGAAATAAGAAAGTTGGATGTGTAGTTAATGTGAACTAATAGTGGATAAGGGTGCTTTCCTAAATCTAACTACTAGTATTCATAAAGCCAATGTGAAAACAGAGTCACAGACACACAGGAAAGATGGTCACATGAAGGCAAAAGCTGAGGAGTCAAGCTGTCTATTAAAATACTTTCAGGGAAAAAGCAATCCAAAATCTGCTTGTATGATGTTTCATATACGAAACAAAATGCTGAAAATCAATGAATGAGAAAAATGCAAAAGCATACACATACGTACAAATAACATCAATTTAAAGTTACTGGAATAAGTTAATGATTTAAAAATTACCAACTAATTAATGAAAGGTTTAAACGTGGAAAAAACCCCTCCACTTGAGAATTTAGAAATTCAATACTTATCTCTTGGGGAAAAAACTCCTAAACTTATAGGCAATCTACAAAATTAAAGTAAAAATACTTCACCCATCAAACACTGTGGAATGCTGCTCCAAAAAAAAATTTCAAAAAGTAAATGCTTTATTACTATGTGTGAAAAAACAAATATTTAATAAAGAATAAAGGCAAGAAAAAAATCAAAAGCCAACAAACTGATCTTTGAAAGAATAAAACAGAAACACTGCTGATAGGATTAATGAGAAGTTAAAGCTAAGGAATTAATTCTACAAAAGTCAACCTTAAAACATACTCAGAAGTAACACATAAACTACAGTACAGGGACTACAGCTATGAAGGCGGGCAGGAGAAAGGGAAGAAGAGGGTGAGAGACAGGAATATAGGGGTTGTTCAATACAGCAGAGTACAGTTGACTCCCATGAAAACCCCAAATGCACCCAAGCAGGTGCATAAATCTAGTAACTCCAATGTTTAAATTACAATGTATATGGTCATTTATACCTGTAACTTGGGGGAACTACAGGAGAGTCTCAAGACTGGGGAGTAGGGAGTAAGCAGGGAGACCCTGGACAAGGATCAGGTTTAAGCAACTCTGTCAAAATGCATGAATGTAAACCAACGAACCCCTTCACCATGTAAGATGATGCTGAATGGATTAAAACAACAAAACCCCACATAACTCAGAGTAATCCTCTTATGACACAATTATACTCCAACATAAAACTGCAAAATTCTAAAACCATGCCAGAACATTGCCAAGCCAAGCAAACTGAGAGATAAAAAATTTAAAAGAAATGCTATAAAGGGTAATCCAAAGGTTTGAAAGGTATGCTAGTAATAAACATGGGCATTATTTCTTCAAATTGGCTATTACTATAAAGAAAAAGAGTTTTCAACCATTCATTCACATTGTGGCTCCTGCGGTCAGACTACATAAAAGTTTTCAATGATAGAAAGTAAAGTCAAGAATGACTATTTTTTTTTTTTTAACAGGTGCGGGGAGACGGGAGGGAATAAATTTTTATTTATTTTTCCATCTGGCTTTTGTTTTTCTGAAAGTCAGTTGTATATGTGGTACCAGAATTCAAACCCTAAACCTTGTGCATGCCAGGCAAGCACTATATACCACTGAGCCTTTGCTCTAGCCCTATTACTGAATTCTTAATAAAACTACATTACTGGGCTGGAGAGGTGGCTTGGCGGTTACAGCACTTGACTAGCATGCACCAGGATACATGTTCAAACCCCAGCACCCCATACACAACAAAGTCTTGGAGCAACGAGGGCCACTGGAAAAACAAAAACAAAAACAAACAAACAAAACAAAAAAATTACATTATTTTCCTTCCTGATTTTTTTTTGGAGGGCAGGGGATACTGGGCATTGAATCCAGGGGCACTTTAACACCGATTTATATCCCCAGGGTCTAAGTTGCTGAGGCTGGCCTTCAATGTATGATCTTCCTCCTTTAGCCTCTTAAGTCACTAGAATTACAAATGGAAACTTCAGAATGCTACACTTGATCTCCTTTTCCTTCTTAAAATACTATTTGTACTATATAATTTACTTAATTTACTAAATAACTTGAAAAAAGTAAGTAACAGCATGTTGGGGCTAAATTTATTTTTACAATTTTACTAAAATCATTATTTCAACTAATATTTAGATTACATTATACAGAAACAGCACACCAGGAAATTTTCATTTGAGTATTTCTTCCCGGCTTAATTACTAACACCTACCATTTTAGGCTCCTAAAGTAATGAGACACGCAAAAAAGAGTAATACAGGCAACTATAATTATGACCTAGTATTACAATGAAACTGTGCTACAGGGAAAGTACCCCACAGAATCATCTCAAAGCTCTCTGTCCTCTAAAGCAATATTACTTATCACATTCTAATAAGTAAAAGTTCCTTCAGAAAACCTTTAAAATCTATTCCAGCTTTAGGATTTTAGAGCCCTTAGGCTATTATTTCCTTCAAAATTACTAGTACTAGTCTCTTTTTCACTCTAGTCTCTTTTGTGCCAATCCACTCATTCCCAACATATATTAAACAGATCCCCCCCCCCCCAAAAAAAAGTTTATGACAGTTCTAGAGGCTCACCAGGCGCAGTGGTGCATGCCTGTAATGTTGGCAGCTTGGGAGGCTAAGAGAGGGGAATCACAAGTTAAAAGCCAACCTCAGTAACTCAGGGAGGCTCTGTCTCAAAATAAAAAACAAAAAATGGGCTGGGGATGTGGCTCAGTGGTTAAACACCCCTGTGTTCATCCATGGTACCAAAATAAAACCTCCCCATAAACCTAGAGGATAAAGTAATCTCAAACCAGCAGTTCAAGTACTCTAGGATTTTTATTATTATTTTTAACAAGTTTATTTTATAGGACCCTTTGTTCTAACACTGATTTTAAAATCTACCAGTGATATAAAAACACCCTTTACAGGGGTGGGAGAGACATGGAAATGCTACTACACTAAACTGCATATGAAAGATATTATTCCAGCTGTGATTCAAATAAGTTGATAGTTCCTTATAAACAGTAACAGAATGAGTTCCTTTTCAAGCAAGTTTAACAGTACTTGATTCTGGAATGCAGTAAAGATAAAACAGCCTATAGTATGATAAATATGATAGCACAAAATTTTTCACGGAAGGAATTACAAAGGTAGTTTGAATTAATCCAGAAGCATGTATTCAACAGAAAACGGCAAGCGGCTCTATCACAATAAATGTGAACTCACTGTCAATCAAAACTGGAAATAATCTGTTAACTTCTTTGTTATCTAGCTCTGCCATTAGAAAACAGGATCCACGAAGATAACAACTTTTCTTTATTAACCAATGAAAACTTGCAGCCCTGAATAAAACCTGGAACCCATGGCACTCAAAAGTTTTATTTAATAATTTTGTATGACAAACCCAGCACATCAAGATCAGACGAGATGCTTGCTCCTCTGAGGGTAGCAGTTACCAATGAGAGTATATCATAAGCAACAGACCATGGTGATACGAAGCAAGCAACCAAGGCAGAGGGAATGGTGTTTATCTCCAATTTTGGTATAATTCCAGCCTTTCTGTTTTATCTAGTAAATGGTTTACTTCCCAAAGTCAATTTATTTCTTTGACTTGTTTTTCACATCATTAACTTTTCTGTGTCAGGATGACTGTTTCAGAAACTGTCACTGAAACTTTTATGTTTACCCTTTGCCTCAACTGTCTTTTAATAATTTTATGTACCTTCAAAATTATGTTAGCAACAAAAGTCACAAGAAAAGCTAAATAATTTTTTTTCTTTCACTGTCCCTTCTCTTTAAAAAAAAAAAAAAGTATGTTAGTTTTTAAGCCTGTATCAGCTTTGCTATTTTACAAAAAATAAAGACAAAAAATCCTGGGAAGCCATCCCCCTTGCTTTGTAATTTTTTAAAATAATTCTCCCTTGATGTCATGACATCACGGCTGGCAAACTGCCAAAACAGAGGAAAGACCCCATTTTCCACAAGGTTGTACATAAGAGAGAAAGCACTATATGTTAAAAGCATCAAGGACAAGACAAAGGCTATTTTCCTTACACTTGATGGTAATATACAGCTTTTCGGGGACCTCCTCCTTTTGCTTTCTTATTACTAATCCCTCTGAAAGCATGGAGATTTGTGGTTATGAATAAAAAATTTGGAGATTCAAATGCCAATATGAGAATTTGGCCAAATATTCCATTCTTTTTTATGTTGGTATTTCAGATGTAGTTTCAAGTATAGTTTGAGGAAAAGACAGGAGAGAAATGGTAATGCCAGTCAATTCTCATAATACTTTTCTTTTAAAGATCATGTCAAAGTTATATGATATAACTGCATACAAGCACAAAACATGCCAAGTACTGAAAATTCACTGTCCAAATATTAATGGTTCCAGCACCTGTCTCTTTACTTCCCTCTTCTTGTCATCAGCAACTAAGTTATAATAGCTCTCCCAAAAGAAAGATTCTCCTTCAGTCAAACAGGCGATTGCTGTGCTCTCCTTTATAGAAACATTCTTTGAAAGTATTTTCTATAGGGGCTGGGGCAGTGGCTCCATGGTTAAGGGGGTTGCCTGGCATGCACAAGGAAGCGGGTTAGTACCCAGCAACGAAAGTCACATGAAAAATTAAATAAAATGAATTCTTTCTCTCTCACTGTCCCCATCTCTTTTAAAGTACCCCTTTCTTACCTGAGCTCCCTGGCACACTCTAATCCTCTCTGTTGCATTATAGCCCCATGCTTACAACAAACATTACTATGTATTTCATTTATTGATATGCTTCATCACCAAATATTCTTACGTTTTTGTTTCCTTAGTGTTATATTCGCAGTACTTACAACAGAACTAGCTCACTGTACAAGCTCAATAAATACATGGGGAATGAGTACATGAACAAAATGAAAAGTGATAAAAGTAACAACTAACTACTCTGTGCTAGAAACTTATCACCAAGACACCCTAGTAAGTGTGTTACATACATGTCAATCTTCAGACAACCCTACGAGCTTTCTGAGGCTTTGGAGGAGAGGTGGAGATGGTTAACACATTCCAAACTACTTAGTGGCAGTGCTATAATTCACACTAAGATTTGCCATCTTTTTAATGCCCTTAGCTATTGCATGGTATTAATTTTACTAGAGTATATTTTCATTAGTTTAAGAATAAAGAAAACTCCGCTAACTGAAAAATCAGCAATGAAAAGTTCCCTAAAGTTGTGAATTAATCATCCTCTTCTTTGGGAAAATAAACATTCATTTACTGACATTCTTTTAAAATCAAAGCATCTGACACTGCCATTTTCAGTTAAATTAGTGCAGGTAAAGAAGCACAGTCTCCTTCAAAGAACTGATGGCAGCAATTAAACTTCAGTCTCTCCCATTTCTACTACAAGGTTGAAGCAAGCAGTTTCCAAATCTGGCTGAATCACTTAGGAACTTTTTGCTTTTTGAAAATAAGACTTCCAGCTCCAACTCCACAGCAACTAAATCAGAATCTCTAGGAAAAGGGTCCTAGGAAACCTGGATGGTTAGCCAAGTTTAGAAAACACTTAAATTAAGCAAATCAAGGATTGTATGAGATTAGCTAAGCCCTCTTAGCACCTGGCTCACTGACAGTGACCAAGTCTCACTGGTACTGACCTTCTTAGAAAGAGGAACAATGCTGCCGGGTCGAACAAGTCTCCGCTTCTTACAGCTCAGTACAGGACGTGTCCGGGCTGCCACACAGGTACCATCAGATGATGAAGAAACTAGATTCAGTCGTTGCTTTTTATGTAATTGTTCCTCAGCATCTGAGCTGTCACCTGGAATATGGTCTGCCAAGACAGGCTGAAGACTACACAAGGGAAAGGAAAAAGTATTTACTTTTCAGAAAACATGGGCAACAGCCTTTAATAACTGGTTCAAACTCCTCTACTAGCAAATGTTCACGGATATAAACAAGTGTTCTAATGCGGAAGCAGGATGATAAGGCTCACTAAGTATGTGTGCTCTGATTGTGCTTATTCATAAAGTTCTTGGTGCATGTCAACTCTTATGCTTGAGAAGCGGAAGGGTAAGTAAATTCAAGTTCTCGTTCTTCTACAACACAAATAAGACTAAAAACAGTCTAGATAATTACAATTGGTAAGAAAATAATGAACTCTGCAAAAATTAATGAGCTGTATGTATTAGAATAAGCATACCTGTGAACTCTGAATTCTAGGGATGTATACATATTGTTCACTTGTATATGATCCCATATACCTTCATACACAGATTTACAAACACAGCCTTGAAGGAATTAGTATGTTCTAGAGCAGAAGTATTCATCTGAACTTCTTTGAGGAACTCCTCAAAGATTGGGATCAAAAAATATGATGTAAAATAAGTACAACATTTTATTTTTCTCTATGCCCAGCATCTTTCAGAACATGGTAGATGAAAGAGAGATACACAAATATATTAATTAAAACATACTTGGTATAGTAGGAGGTGTGCAACACAATCCATGATAATGCTTCTGCTTCTTTAAATCAGTATCATTTTGGCTAGAGATAAGTCAAAACTCACCTTACACAAGCCTACAAAGTGTAAGAAGAGATAAAACTTACGTGTTAATAACTCCATTGACAGGTCTCAGTGCTCCACATGATTTGGTAGACAATGATTCTGAAATATGACCAACAGGGGCACCATGGTTTTCCAGTGGCTGAGAAACAGATTCAATCTAAGGAAGGAGAAGAAAAATAAAATACACATCAACATTTACCCAACAACACTCCTGCCTGAAAAGCAGCACCATTACACTATAACAAGTACCTAAAAATTCTCATAACCAACCTGAAAAAGCAAATAAAACTCATATGAAAGAGGAAAATCAGTTTTAACTTTGAATGACAGAAGAAAGAGGAACCCAAATATATATCAGATTAAAAGGAGTAAATAGAAAGGTGTGGTGGTGCATGACTATAATCCCAGAGGCTCAGAACACTGAGGCAGGAGGATCACAAATTCAAAGCCAGCCTCAGCAATTTAGCAAGACCCTGTCTCAAGACAAAAAATAAAAAGGCTGATGATGTAGCTCAGGGGTTAAGTGTCCCTGGATTCAATCCTTGAAATCAAACCAATAGTAAATGCCTACCAATAGGGAAATGATCTTAACAAATTTTGTTACAAATACATAGTAACACGAACCTTCTCCTAAGGGTCAAAAAGGATATAGTAACATCAGTATCAAAGCAATTAAGAGAAAATTTAAATATAGTTATTTTCTGTTTACAGTATATGGTGGAAACCTGATTTCTAAGAACTATATTCTGTGTAGTAATACACACTGTCTGTATGACTCTTTGGCAGAAATCAAAATTAAAATCTCAAATGAATCTAATTGCCAGATACTACTGACTTTGGACTATACAAATCAAACTATGAAGAATATAAGATGAAATAAGGTAGATGTTTAAGAATATGGAAAGGTGATTAATTTCAAAATTAAAAAAATAATATATGTACTATCCTTAAAAAAATGCAGTGGCAGTTATAGGTGTCAATCACGTGGTGTCTATCACATACATGCAATAAAGCCACAAATGCAGTTATCCACTGGTTCCGGGGTTTCTGAAAAATGTCACAAAGAGGTTGTTGTCTTTATTTTCCTTACATTTGATCTGGCTTTGGGATGTTCTGAAGTTTTCTTTCCTGTAATTGCAACCCTTCTATTTGGGGTCAATACTGTGAGGTTGAAATTCTTTTCTATTTTTAACTAACACCGAACAACTTCTGATCTTCACACTCCCAAGAAAAAAATATCAGGCGATCCGTAGACCTGAAAGTAGTCCTAGACAAGTATAAAATAAATACACAGATTGGGAAGATAATTTAAAAGATTTAATACAAATTACTCCAAAAGCCAGCTCAAAGTATAAAAACAGACTAGTCACATAAGTGTACTACACAATGAGTGAACCTGAGAAAATGCTTTCCTTGTTAGATACCCTATACATCTATTAAGGTATCACAATTATCTTTATTAGACAATCCTGTCAAAATTACATTAACTTTGGCACACAGATTTATTGCCTTAAACATTATTTTTATTTTCCTTGTAAAGTAACATGGTATTAAACAGAAAGAGCTATAAAGATATTCATATCTTCTGACAAGATATATTGACAAATGTTAAAAATATATCCCAAAGGAATTACCCAACAAACACATCTATCAATTGTATTCACAAAGGTGGTCACTGAAATAACATCAACAACCTGAGGTCTAAACTGTTGTGTACCAAATCAGAACATCAAAAAGAATAAAAAAAGATATTTCTCCTCCTCATGCCAGAAGAAGAAAAACAATGTCAAAATATAGAAATTATTTTAGAAAGTATTTTCAATAGCTATAGTGACTAAAAAGTACATATACACATCACAAAAATATCATAGAATGACCCTGAAAATTTCATTTTAATAAGGCAGTATTTTTATGTTTAAAAAAAAAAAGATGGGGTGGGAGAGGTGGCTCAGGGGTTGTGGCGCTTGCCTGGCATGTGCAAGGACCTCAGTTCAAACTCCAGCACCACATACACAATGAAGTCTCGAAGCCAACAAAAATCACATTAAAAAAAAAAAATCTATTCTCTCCCTCCCTAACCTTCTCTCTTTAAAAAAGATAAACCCAAATAACTTCCTGAATAGTAGATAGTGAGGATTTACTGCTCAGAAGGAACCTCAAAAAGAGAATGAACAAATAGCTGAGTGGGGTGGCCTTTGACGGTAATCCCAGTGACTTGCAAGGCTAAGGCAGGAGGATCCCAAGTTCAAAGCCAGCCTGAGGAACTTAAGTGAGACTCTATCTTAAAAAGAAAAGGATCCAGATTGGTATTCACTAGCAGATGCGACACTTCAGGCATGTTACAGCGTTTCTGGATTTCAAATTCTGTTTTAGATGAAAATTCCTTTCAGCACAAAAATGCTGAGACTATCAAATTTTTGGTGATATACTCCAATATGAAGAATGCCTGATAATTTTAAATTCACTTAAACATAACTTTTAGCACTAAATTGTGCCAGAGACCTAATTTACATATTGCTATGTTTTACAAGGCACATGTTAAGTAATAGTCTGAACCTCTATTTCAGATCTTTTGTTTCTTGTAAGGAGCATAAGAAATTTAATTGCAAGGATACCTACTCAGGATAAAATGTTAACCATTCTTTAACAAAATCTAATTTCAAAATGCCACTAATCTTTCATGTGACTCTTACTGACTTTCATAGAGGAACCTATATTTTCTGAGGGTTAATTACCCAACAAGTCAAAACTTAAGCTAATAGGTAAGTATTATTTAACATAGATTTTTTTTTTACAGAGAGAAGCAATTTTTATTTAGTTTTTCATGTGACTTTCATTCCTTGGACTCTTCGTTGTGTACATGATGCTGGGGTTTGAACTCGAGTACTTGTGCATGCCAGGCAAGCGCTGTAACCACGAGCCACCACTCCAACCCTAAAATAGAATGTTGTAAAAAATACAGAAGCACACAGAGATCAAAACCATAATCATCAGAGGGACTACCAAGTCTCCAGTCCCAGGCACTGGATATTCAGGAGGAAATCCTATAATCCATCTGAGACCCAAATGCACAGGATTTGGGCAATTGAGTTAACACAGTCTCAAAAATAAAAGGACTTAAAAAATTAACCCCAATCTTAGTGTTCCATTTGGAAAACTAAAAACAAAACTCACGAATACGTAATTTCACTTAGAGCTTTTAAATACATTTATACAAGACAAGAGTGAATACTCCCTATCCTGATGTCTAAAAGGCTACAGGCATATTAGGAAACACTTCAAAAATGTTAAATTCACATATAAGTTAGGCTTAATCATTAACAATTGCAGTGGTTTACATCATTAGTGTTTTCAGAACACTAAAGCAGGACTCATTTATCTTACCTACCTCCAATAAAAAACTAAAAAAAGGATAAGCCAACTTATGAATCCTCCTGAGTAGATAATAGCAGTTATCAATAGAAGTTTCCATCTGAATTTTGTGTTACATGTACTCTAAGGGTTTATGCATCCGACAGCCAGAAAGAGGGAAAAGCTAAAATGGTAGGTAAAATGCTTTCAATAATCTTCCACAAAGTACGGCTCCAGGGCATTATCTTTTAGAGTAAGCTGAGAGGTACCAAGGAGGGTTTCTGAACTTTTTTCCTAACTTAAGGGGCCAGGTGTATGACATAAAATGATTAACTCAGGAATGAGATTCAAACTGATTATTCACATAAAGCATCCAAATGTCTGATCCATCACTCCATCCAGTTAGCCAAATTAAGTGTAATAAACCCCTTGACGAAAAAATAGATTAAATTATGAGGCTTTACCAGTTGTGATTTTTTGTGAGATCTGAGAACCAGTGTTCACTAGATTTTTTTTTACCAAAAGGTAAAGAAAAGAAAAGAGGGGGGCTGCTGGAGCAGTGGCTCAGCAGTAAGTGCTTGCCTAGCATGTGAGAGGACCCAGATTTGAACCCCACCATCATATACACAACTGAGTGTCAGAAAAGAAAAACAAAGACCAGATCAGACAGAGGAAGGGGTGGGGTCAATAAAATTGATTCTTTCTCTCTAAAAAAGAGAAAAGTAAACTAGTAGAAACTAAGAGGCACACACTTAAAATTGCATAATAAACATCAAAATGAAAAAAACTAACTGGGTGACAAGAATTCAACTTTTATTCCTGGTTTAAAATAAATTCCTATCAACTGTCTGAGTGATAACATACCATAAGCACCTGAACTCAATGACACTTAAAAACCATGAAAATATTGCTCACATACACAGAGCACACAGATTATTTACATAAACTAGCACTATGGACAGGTAATTGCACTGAATTTGGAGTGGACGGTTCTGAAAAATTCCAGTTCCACCAAGTTTCTTATTTGGCTCCAATTTCTCATGTAAAATGGGGCCATGTGCCTCATTTTCCTATGTCTGTACATTGATGATAAAGTTCCATAATTATTATTTCTTATTTCAACCAACACAATGCTGTTACAATTCTAACGGTCTAAACTTAAGATGTATATTTATCAACACTGCTGAAAACATGCACCTAGAATCTAAACAAATAGAGCAAATGTAATCATGGTTTTATAAAACTTTATTACTCAACTTATTTAACTAAATTTATTTTAAAAGGCTTAATTAGGGCTGGAGTGGTAGTTTAGCAGTTTCAGTGCTTGCCTGGCAAGCACGTCCAGGACCCAGGTTCAAACCTCAGCACCACGTACGCAATTAAGTGTTGTAGCAACTAAGGCCATGTGAAATACTAAATAAAGTTGTTCCTCTCTTTCTCTCTCTCACTGTCCCTCACTCTTTAAAAAAAAAAAAAGGCTTAACTACTGAGTATGTCAATACTGTGGATCTAGTATTTTCTATCCAGCATCTATCCTTTCACTCTCTATCCCAAAACTACTGGCCAGGCCAATGCAGCACTCATCATCACTGGTAACTGCAAAACTTAAAAAGAAAAGGATTCCTGGTTAACTAACAGTACAAAGAATGTATTTTGGACTATTCAAAAACAGGAATAGCTTACATTTTTAGCATGCCTTTCTTCTGATAAAAAGCATGAGTCCTGGGGCTGGAGCAGTGGCTTGGCAGTTATAGCACTTACCTGGCATATGTAAGTATGTGAGTTCAAACCCAAGCACCATGTACACAATGAATTGTTGGAGCAATGAAAGCTCCATAAAAAACTAAATAAAAACTAATTATTTCTCACAATGAAAGCTCCATAAAAAATTAAATACAAACTATTTCTCACTGTCCCTCTGTCATTAAAAAAAAAAAAAAAAAAAAAAAAAAAAAAACCAGTCCTAATTTAGTTTTCTTTTTCCCATTAATTTTGTAATGTAGGATTACAAAAAAAATGTAAAGAGTAAAAGTAAAAGGCTCATTTTACAAATAGAAACTAATAAATAATGACAAGTAATAAGGCTTTTGCTTAAAAAAAAAAACCCCCAAAATTTCTCCTTAATTTCAAATCTAGTCTTTAATGAAACTGTTTACCTATAGAGGGTGTGTGATGAACATAAAGAAAGGAAAAATGGAAACAGAAAAATAGGGATGCTTTTTTATGTATCTTTTAGAACCATAGTAATGCTATATAAACAAACAATTGCCCCCCAAATCAACTATTTTCTGTGTGTGTGAGGGTGGGACTAGAATTAGAATACTGTAGCTACAAATGAAACCAATCTTTATTACAAAACAGTATCAACCATATAAAAGGTATGGGTAAAGAACAAAACTTCAGAAAACAGCAGTGGCTCAGCAGTTACAGCATGTGCCTGGCATGTGCAAGGGTCTGAACTCCAGCACCACATATACAACGAAATGTCGGAGCAATGAAAGCTACATGAAAAATTAAATAAAACTGATTATCTCTCTCTGTCCCTCTCTCTCTAAAAAAAAGTTTTGAGAATGCATATGATAGAAGTAACTACATTGTACACACAAAAATTATACTCTACTTAATAAACTTACTTCTCACAGGGGTATGAGGTGACAGTTATGAAACTATCTGTACGGATGGGTAGATAATAAAACAGATATATGTGCATGGATATATGTGCATAGTTACGTTTCTCAACTTCATCTCTTCAGAAATCCTAGCAGCAATGACACAAGGAGTAACAAGCACAACTAGTATCCAGATCTTGGTTCATATAACACTGCTCTCCAAAAAAAAAAAAAAAAAAAAAAGGCAGGAAAAGAGCGGGCAACTACAAAATGAGCCTGGAACATCTTCACATGCCAGAAAGTAAATACTCAAAGGGTAAGGGTTGGGGAGAGGGGTGATTGGAGCATTGGCTCAGTGGTTACAGCACTTGCCTGGCATGCGCAAGGATGCGGGTTTGATCCCCAACACCACGCACACAACAAAGTGCCAGAGCAAAGAAAGTGACATGAGGGGCTGGAGCGGTGGCTCAGCGTTTTCGGCGCTTGTCTGGTAAGCACGAGGACCCGGGTTCAAACCCCAGCACCACGTACACAACTAAGTGTTGGAGCAACTAAGACCATGTGAAAATCTAAATAAAGATGTTTCTTTCTCTGTCTCTCTCACTGTCCCTCTCTCTCTAAAAAAAAAGAAAAAAAGAAAGAAAGTGACATGAAAACCAAATTAATTAGGGGGAAACATGGGATTGGGGGGAATCCAAAGGGGAGAGACCACGGTCTGGCAATAGCCTCAGAATGCTCTGTCATTATGTATGTGTTCATGATTCTGTGGCAACAATTCCCTCCTAAATGTAAGACTATGTTGAACAAAAAAGAAAAAAGAAAACCAAATCAAATAAGATTCTCTCACGGTCCCTCTGTCTCTTAAAAAAAAAAAAAGAAAGAAAGAAAAGAAAAAGAAAACAAAACAGGGGCACGTTAAAAGGACACAGGAGCCAATCTAAAGTAGCTCCCAATGCCAACAAGAAACACAACTGGAAAAAAACCGAAAAATAATAGTAATAGATAATCCACAGAATTACATTTGTAAGTGTTATGGTCTGGGTGTGAGGTGTCCCACAAAAGCTCATGTGAGACAATGCAGGAAGACGCAAAGGTAAAATGATTGAGTTATGATATCCTTAACCCAATGAGTGCGTTAATCCCCTGGCTGCTGAAGGCAGGTAGGATGTGTGTCCAGAGGAGGTGGGTCTTTGGGGGCATGCCTTTGGGGTATGTATTTTGCATCTGGTGAGTGGAGCCTTCACCACACTCTTCCTCTGTGATGCTCTGCCCCAAGGAATGGAGCTGGTTTTCTATGGACGGAGACCTCTGAAACTGTGAGCCCCTGAAATTTTCCTCCTGAAACTATTCTGTCAAGTCTTTTAGTCACAGCAGCGAAAAATCTGACTAAAACAATATGCATGGATCCATTCTGTTATAAGCAATTGAATGAATGGGGAGAAAAAGACAGCACTTCCTAATAGAATTACAATTAATAAATTAAATACTAATTATAGGGCTGGAACGGTGGCTCAGCAGTTTCAGTGTTTGCATGGCAAGCACGAGGACCCGGGTTCAAACCCTGGCACCACGTACACAACTGAGTGTTGGAGCAACTAAGGCCACGTGAAAAACTAAATAAAGTTGCTTCTCTCTCTCTTTAAAAAAATAAATAATAAATAAATAAATAAATAAATAAATACTAATTGTATAGGGGAGAAATAATCTAACAGGCACTGTTTCTGTTTTTTGTTTTGGTACCTGGGATTGAATCTAGAGGTGCTTTATCACTGAGCCACATCCAAGTCCTTTTATTTTGAGACAGGGTCTCACTAAGGTGCTGAGGGATTCGCTAAGTTTCTGAGGCTGGTTTCAGCCATCCTCTTGCATCAGTCTCTCCAACTGTTGGGGATACTTGTGGGTACAACCATACCTGGGTAGCAGGTACTATCTTAACCAAGTGAAATTTTTTTTAAGCGGGCAGGGGAGGGGGGGAGGGGGGAGTAGTGGCTCAGCACTTACAGCGATTGCCTGTCATGTGCAAGGACCTGGGTTCATCAAACACTAGCACCACATACACAACTATGCATTAGAGGGGAAGAGAGAGAAAGAGACAATGAATTTTATTTATTTTTTCTATCTGGCCTTTGTTTCTCTGACACATAGTTGTATACATGGTGCTAGGGTGCTGAACTTGGGTCCGTGTTCACTCAAGAGCTGGTACCGCTGGGCCGCTGCTCCAGTTCCCCTGGCAAGTGAACAAATTTACCATCACCAGTACACAACACCATAAAAACCTCTGATACAACTCACTGAAGAGTTTATTATCATTTCTGCAGTATTCCTGTGAAAAATGAATAATCTCTAAGAATGAGCAGACACCAGGCAACTTCAATTGAAGGAGCATGTCACAAAATAATTTACCAGTAATCTTGAGTCAAAAAACAGAAACTCACACTGAAGGACACTTAAAGAGAGATATGATAGCGCACGGTGGCTCAGCGGTTCTAGCGCTTGACTAGCATGCACGAAGACCCAAGTTTAAACCCTAGCACCATATACACAATTAAGTGTTGAAGAAACAAAGGCCAGATGAAAAAAAATATTGAATCTTTCTCTCTCAGTAAAACAAAATGAAACAAGAGAGAGACATGAGAACTAAATACAATGTAGGATTCTGGATAAACAACAACAAAAAAAATTGAGAAAACTAACGAAATTCTAATAAAATATGTTTAGCATTATATCAATGTTAATTTCCTGGTCTTTGTAATTGTATAATGGCTAGAATGGCAAAATATTAGCTTTAGAGGAAGCTGGGAAAAGAGTATGTGGAGACTGTTACTTTCAAAACTTTTTAGTAAGTCTAAAATTAAATTTAAACATCAAGTTGGACATGGTGACATGCACCTGTAGTTCCAGCTACTTAGGAGGCTGCAGGAGGACACCATGAGACAAAGAGTTCTATGCCAGTCTGGGCAACACAGTGAGACACCATTTCTATTAAAATTCATTGAAAAAGAACAAATGATCCAGAATTGCCAAAGTACATTTCTTTCATGCACAGATCTGTTTCCAGTCTACATTTTGTTCCCAATTAAAATGAAGTTGATGCTTTATGATAAATACAAAATCCCATATAAATTAGTCAAAACATCTAATACCTCATCATATTAAAAATTTAATGCCAAGTCCCATCACACCCTCCTTGCTGGAACTTGTTCTCTATATCACCCTACAATACTCAAACATGTACAACCTTCCTAACGAAGCAACTTTTCCTGACCACCATTCGAAGAATTAAGAATTCTCTCTTACAATCCCATTATGCATGCCTATTGTTCTCAACACTGCCAGCGAGAGCGAGACGTTGTCTCAGCCTCCTTCATAGCTTACAAGGATCCATCACTGCACCTGGCCAGATGGTTTTTACACATAATGTGCAAAGCCCATAACAATAGCAAGCTTTTACTGAGTTTTTACAGGTAAACATGGCTAACAGTACATCACACATCTTAAATTATTAATTATCAACAACTCTAAGGAAGTAGAAACAAAGCCACACTAAGACCCTTGAGAGTGACATATATAAAAAGTAACTCAATGCACATCAAGGCAAGCACCTGAAGAATCAAACACATTAATATTTCTGCTTTAAGAGAAGTATAGGCAGAAGGATCACATTAATGCTCTTACGAAGAAGCATTAATTTTATTTTAAAACATTATACACAGCAATAGAATTCCATTTTAAAGCAACTTTAGAAACTTCACATGGTATTTTATTTACCCACACAAAATGTACGAAAATGAGTACAGAAAGAAAGCCCTCTGAGGTAAAAAACCAGCTCAAAAATTTTTGCTATCAGGGTCTGGAATGGTGGTTCCATGGTAGAGTATTTGCCTGGCATGGAGGTATACCCCCAGTCTTGCTAGTTTTCCTTTTCTTTTCTTTTTTCTTTTTCTTTTTTTTTTTTTGCGGGGGGAGCAGGTTTCACTGGGAATTGAACCCACTCAGCCACATCCCCAGCCCTTTATATTTTTTATTTTGAGACAGGATCTCACTAGGTTGCTGAGGCTACCCTTGGACTTGCAAGTCTCTGGAATTACAAGTGCACACCACTATGCCCAGCTCAATAGATTTTTAAGGAGATCATATAGAGTATTTTTTGCAACACAACAGGACAAAATTAGAAAATAGTAACAGAAGCCAGGCATCACGACATAGTCCAGTAACCCAGCTACTTGCTAGGTGGGGGCAGAAAGATCACAAGGTAGAGGGGACCTGGAAATGCAGCTCTGTACAGTGACCTGGAATTCAATCCTCAGTGCTACACACACACACACACACACACAATCACCCCCTCCCATCTGTGGAGCTCACTTGCCTAGCATGTGTGTGCATGTGTGTGAAAATCAGCAACAGAAGATCTTACAAGTTTTTGGAAATCAAACATACTCTTAAGTTATCAATGGACCAAAGAAACCAGAGGGGAAGTAGAAAACAGACAAAAAATAGAACATTACAAAACTTATTGAAGTACTGAAAGTATTAGATGCTTAGAGAAAAATCTACAGCTGTAAACACATTAAAAAGCAATAAATAGGGGCGGGAGTGGTGGCTTGGCGGTTACAGCGCTTACCCAGCATACACAAGTACATTATTAACTCCATCCCCAGGCACTACATATACAACTAAGTATCAGAGCAATGAAAGCCATGTGAAAAACTCAATAAAAATTCTGTCTTTCTCATTGTGGTCTCAAAATAATAATAATAATAATAATAATAATAATAACAACCACCACCACCACCACCACCACCACCACCACCTAACTTCACACACAGAGAACCTGCTAGAAAAGAACAAATTAAATCCAAATCTAAAGCTAGCAGAAGTAAACAATAAAGATGACTGGTGGGGAGGACTTGCAGGTGAATGAGAAGATCAGTGAGACCAAACCTTCATCTATGACTAAGAAAAATTAAAGACTACAATTACTAAAGTCAGAGACGAAAACTGAGACATTACTACTGATTCTATAGAAACTAACAGGATTATGAGACTACTATGAATAATTATACACCAATAAATTGGATGAATTGGACAAATTTCTAGAAATATAAAATCTACCAAGTCTAACTCATAAAGAAACAAAATTTCTGAATAGATATAAAACAAGTAAGGAGATTGAAGCAGTAATTTAAAAAACTCCTAACAGAGAACAGCACTGGATTTTATTTTAAAACACTCTCCCGTGCCCTCAAAAAGTACTGCTGAGAAAACTGGATGTTCAAGTGTGAAAAGAATAAAAGTGGACTCTTCTCTAAAATAATGTACAAAAGTGGCTCAAAGACTGAAAGATCAGTATCTAAACCTATAAAACTCTTAGAAGAAAACAGAACAAAACTTAAAATACCGGGTTTGGCAATGATTTGAGAACAACATAAAAGGTACAAAGAAGAAATAACAAATGGATTTGTTTGTGCATCAAGAACAAAACAAAAACAAAACAAAACACTATCCACAGAATAAAAGGCAACCCACAGAATTAGAGAAAAATTTGTAAATTTGATTAAGGATTGAAATCCAAAACTTGATGAATTCCCAAAACAATGAAGAATTCCATAAACCAACCAGTTCAAAAATAAGAAATGCGGGGCTGGAGAGGTGGTTCAGCGGTTAGAGCACTTGCACAGCAAGCTCAAACCAAAGTTCAAATCCCAGCACCACATCTACAAGTACATGTCAGAAGAAACTAAAAAAAGTCGAAAAATTAAATAAAAATCGATTCCCCACCCCCCCCTAAAAAAAAAAAAGAAAAAGAAAAAGAAAAGAAAGACAAAACGGTTTGAACAGACATTTCTCTGGAAAAGACATAAACGAGTAATGACCACATGAAAAGAGGTTCAACATGATTACTCCTTGGGGGAAATGAAAAATCAAAACCATAATGAGATACCACTTCACAGCCATTAAATTGGCTATTATTAAAAACAAAACAAGGGTTGGTGAGAATATGGCAAAATAGGAACTCTCTGCACTATGTGGGGGGAAGCGTGTAAAATGGTATTCAGAAAAAAAAAATCACATCTGTACTGAATATGCACGAACTTTTTTGGGTCATTATCTAATGATGACTTACATTGTAACAGGTGTTAAAAGTTATTTAGAGGTTGCTTAATATCCAGGGATTGAAGTATATGGGAGGATATGAGTGGGTTATATGCGCAAATACTATGCCATTTACAGAAGGGATTTGAACACACCAGGATTTCCCTAAGAATACCAAGGGATGGCTGCACTTCTGTTAGCTTTGGCAATCTCTCTTAAGGAATTTGAACATTTCATTTATGGAGCCTCCCTCTCCCAGCATTCTATCAAGTTCCATTGTTCTTTGGCCTCCATTTTTACTAATCAGACATCACCCTTCCTGAGCATCTTTAACGTAGAAGTATGAGCACCCAATATTTTCAATGTGAAGTTCAATGTGCTTACCGAATCTTACTGGGATGCAAACTCCAAATTCTGCCTTCCCTGCAGTGAGCAATGACTACCTTCTCTGTTCAACTCTTCCAAATGTTGCTTTCTACTAGACTGATCAGTTCAAGGGTTAGATCAAGATTTGAATGGATACATACAGATTGTGGGTCTAAGTCCTGCTCTATTCCCCATAGCTCGCTCTTTGCCAATATTCCCTCCCTCAACTTTTAACTATTGGCCAAATTTGAATTTCATCCTGCAAAACTACACAATCCAATCATACTGCAGCTCTCTGGTGGAATGCTGGACTTGCTATCGTACATGGACCAAGAAGTTCCTTCACATTTTCCTGAGAATACTTTTTGTCTGAAATTAGGGTGACTTTATTGAATAATTTTAAATCATTTTATTCACTTCCTATTATAGGTTCCAAGTTAGCTCTTCTGTGGTCATTCACTACTTTTTCTGACATGGATGAAAATGTACAGCTTATTCATGAGTCAAGAGGGAGTGAGGGAAAGATAAAGGGTACATTTCCGAACACTGGAGAACTCTCAGCAGCTTTTTATACTCTTCTTCCAGGGGCACACCTTCACTGTACAAAAAGTCTTACTTTTTATCAGCATTTATTTGTACACAGATGACTATCAGCAGCTACAAAGTCATAGGACTTTACTGTCTCTAATGAGTCTTACCTTTCAAACTGCCTTTGAGTGATAAGTTAAGATTGAGCAACCTCACAGGAAGGAGAGGAGGGACTTTTTTTTAGAAGTTCCTCATTGGATCTTACCTTCTACTCCCCTACTAAATGGCACACAAGAGTCCACCTCCCTAGCACAAAGAGTATTTCTTGCTTTGTTCCACGGCTCAAGAGGCTCATCTAGTCTCTCAATGTTTTTGATCACAGGCTGGGGCCCTTTGGAATAACAGTTTCAGTAATGCCTGTACTGTGTTTAAGAACCAAACACACACACACAGATTCTAAGAAAACAATCATTTAAAAAAAACAAAAAAACAAAAACCAATCAATTTGGAAATAAGGCAAAAAGACTGCCTATGTGTTGTTTCAGCATAACACTGGAACATTATCTAACAAGCACATCCAAGAGTCACCTGCCTCTCCAAAAATCATTTAACTTTGTTTTATCTAATATTTATAATTGATTAGGGCCCAGATACTTATTTCAGAACACTGACAAGTTAAAACTGATTTGTGTTTTACTGAAGACATGACACCAAAAGTTATGATTTTATTGTTCTGTAGAATATTAATTTCTTCTTATGCTGCTGAATAATGTTACTCTAGCACTCTTCATGTCAATGACAACACAAACAAATCAGTATCTGGTATCAAGACAGCATTACCAGTTTTGCTACTTCCATGATTCATTCAGTACTTAGTCACTACATGTTTCGTGGAGAATAATGTCTAACTTCTTAAAGCTGTATTTTCATTGTTCTAAAAGTACTTTGGGATTTGTTAATTCCAGTTGAGTTTCAGAAATGAGAATATAAAAATAAACAAAACATAAATAACCACTGACATCATTTTTAAACCACAGGCCTTCAAAAGTATTTTAAAAAGCAGCAGCAAGGGGCTGGAGCAGTGGCTCAGCAGTTACACTGCTTGCTGGCACGCACCAGTACACGGGTTCAAACCCCAGCACCACGTCCACAACAAAGTGTCAGAGCAACGAAAGCCACACGAAAAACTAAATAAAAAATGATTCTCTCTCACTATCCCTCTTTCTTTAAAAAAAAAAGGGGGGGGCAGTAAATACTGATATTTTGGGTGGGGGGATTAACAATAAAATGGAGAACAGACCAATTAAATGTGTGCGTGAAAATCTGCTAAGTTTTTTTTTTTTTTTAAAGAGAGAGGGACAGTGAGAGAGGAGAGGATCAATTTTATTTAGTTTTTCATGTGGCTTTCATTACTCCAACACTTTTGTTGTGTATGTGGTGTTGGGGTTCCAAACTGTGTTCCTGCACATGCCAGGTAAACACTGTTAACAGCTGAGCTACTGCTCCAGCTCCCAAGATTTAAGATTTCTTTTGCATTTGGGTTTTGTTTTTCTAACACTTAGTTGTGTACGTGGTGCTGGGGATCAAACCTGGGACCTTATGCATGCCAGGCAAGTGCTCTACCACTGAGCCACTGCTCCAGGCCCCGATTTAAGATTTCTTAAAGGGAGAAACTTTACCATATTTTTCAATGTCAAATATTTGCAAAGGTATTCCTAATAAGTCAGTTGCCTGGCAAAAGTTTTCAGTGTAGGAAGGGAGTTTTATAACTTTTCCATTTTCTTATCCAGCTTAATGCTTTACAATCTAATACTTTTGTTTAGAATTATAAAGGGAAAGGGAAGGGAGGGATAAGGGAGGGTAATTGGGGGGGGCACTCCTGGAGATAATTGCAATATCCAGAATATTTACACATTTTATACACATTTTATATTATTTTGTTAAAATCGTGTAAGGTTGTTCAAAAAAAAAAAAAACCAGATGAAAAAAAATACAAAAAAATGAAATAACTTAAAAGAATGTGTAAATAAATGAAAATATTCTTAAAAAAAAAAAAAGAAAAAAGAAAAATATGGTAAACTTTTTTACTTTTATTTTTGGCAGTACCAGGGATTGAACCCAGGAGGGCTCTACCACTGAGATACACCCTCAGCTCTTTTTGTTTTGACAGTAGAGAGTACTAAATTGCCAAAGTTGAACTCTAATTTGGATCCTCCAGCCTCCATCTCCAATCACTAGGATTACAGGCTTGTAACTCTATGACCCACAATTAAGGAACTAATTTGCTTAATGGTTTTTCTAAGAAATATATGCTCTGCAGCCTCTTCCACTAATATAATAAACAATAGAATGGTATTGCTTTTTTATCATCCAACACTTTCTGAAAACTTATCAGAAAGCGTACATATGTTAACACAGGGTAGAAACAGACAAAGTTGGAGAGGAAAGCATGCCCTCTCCTTGAAGACAAAATAGTGATAAGATAAACTTAGTAAGCTGTTTTCATGATTATTTACCCAGACTCATAAGTATTCTATTGTGCATTGTAAAAACCACTATGGTCAAGAAGAAAAAGATGGTCTTGATCTGTAAGAATCATAAAAGTGAATATAACACACAGGACATAAACACGTAAGTGAGTGGAGGCTGGGGAAAGGGACAAGTTCCTAAGGAGTATGTGTGTGGGTACAGGTAAGTATAAATTTCTTTCAATCATCTACAGCTATTTGTTCTTTAAAAACATAAGGATCAACACAGTGAGAGACTTCTTAAATCCTGCTCTTTAAACTGCTGCAGGGAGGGGCTGGAGCGGTTGCTCAGTGTTTTCGATGCTTTCCTTGCTTGTGTAAAGACCAGGTTTCAAACTCCAGAACCACATGCACATCTAGGCATCGGAGAAAAAGACACCAGATAAGAAAATGAATAAAACTGACTCTCTCAAAAAACAAAAATAAACAAAAACCCCCCAAAAGTGCTGCAGCAAAGGGCTGGAGCAGTGGATGAGTGGTTATGGTGCTTGCTTGGCATGTCCAAGTATGCGAGTTTGAACCCCAGCATCACATACACAACAAAGTGTTGGAGCAACAAAGGCCATGCGAAAAACTATACAGAAATTGATCTCCCTAGAGTCCCCCTTTAAAAAAAAAAAAAAAAAAGGTGCTGTGGTGAGTGAAAAAATGTGACTACGGGAGAACATTCCCAAATTCTAGAATTCCTAAATTCAGTACAAAATTATATATATCTATCTATCTCTAATGAAATATGTGTCAAGTTTACTGGGCCTGGTATTATCATCAGCTGACTTCCCAATTACCCCAACCTTTTCTCTCATTTAGCAATATTTACTCTTGGCTACAGCAATTAATAAACAGTTCACAAATCACTTTAAAATACTGTATTACTGTATTGATAGCATACAATTAACTCACATTAAGACACCTGAATACTGGTGAAATTTGGCATTCTGTAATTTATTTGAAACTACTTTCCAGGAAAGAACCCACAATCTCAAGGTTCTTACATGTATCCACCCCAACAGTAACTGGCACTCAAAACTGGGTGGAAGATCTTTCCAAGACACAAACGTCTCAATGATATTTCTCAGAGGAAAGTTAATTTTCATCAAATTGATAACTTCCTGGTGATGATGATAACATACAAAAAGATAACAAGCTTGAGTTGCAGATAAAAGGAGAATGGCTAGCAACTCACAATTTAAAGACCCAACACTGCTCACTGCAAGGAATCATTATCAAACTGAACGACTGTAATGGGACTTTGGAATTTCAAACTTAGTCACTGGGACCAACACCAAGAAGTGCTAATATTCATAAAAGCCAGTTTCCTTTTATGGAAAATAAAAAAGTGAAATAAATGCTCCTGGAATACAGATAGAAAAGAAATTATGATGTTGAAAGAAATAGGGAATGGGAAAGAACAGGAGAGGGAGATTTGATCTAGATTTTCAGGATGCAGATTATGAAAGAAGACAGTTTTATCCTTGTTATAAAATGAGAGAATCACCCATGAAGAATATTTTCAACATGTTTATGAGTTTAACCTCTAGTATAACCTTTTATTGAAAAGATTATATATGGGGCTGAGGTTCAGCGGTTACCATACTTGCCCGGCATGTGTGAGCACTTGGGTTTGAACCCCAGCAGCATGTACACAACAGTGTCAGGACTATGAAAGCCACGTGAAAAATAAATAAAATTGATTCTTTCTCTCTCTTAAAAAAAAAAAAAGCTATATTACTGTGAGCCAGAAAGGTTACCTTACTTCTCACAGTGGGAGGGCAATAGCCAGGTCTACTCATTCCAAATAGTATTGCATTATTTCATTTTTGCTCTGACTGTAGTTTCTTGAGTGTCAGAAGCAGCCTTCCAATTCTAAACAAGAGGGGATCCTATGTTGCTCTATTTAGAAAATCAGCTCTTGAAATGCTGAAAGTGAAAAGAGGCGATACATTTTCTTCCTTCAACCAATGTAGGAATTCTAACTGCAGAGAATAAACTGTGAAGAAGTTACACCCTGAATTCTCACTCATTTCCCCTTTTCTGTATTTTATACTTACCAATTTATCAGTCCCATGATCTGTCTTCATCTCAGAACTAAGTGGAAGCAGTAAGTCTGCTGTATGTTCTGCTGGAGGTGTCTCACCAAGAACTATCAACCCCTGTGGGACAGGGAGGACAAAAACAGCATTAAGTGACTGAAATAAATTACAAATTTAGGAAACAGTCTCAAAAGACTTAGAAGGAGACTGTTACCACAGGCCTGTTCTCTTAACCTGTGGTTCAGAAACAAACTACACCAGCAAGAGCTCTATCTTTTGTTCTTGATTGAACCCAGGTATGTTATACCACTGAGCTACAGCACCAGACCTTTTTTTTTCTAATTAAAAAAGAGAGGAGAGGTGGAGGGAGGGAGAGAGAGAGAGAGAAAGAAAGAGAAAGAAAGAAGGCGGAGGGGAGGGAGAGAGAATATCAAGTTTTTCTCCCATTGCTCTGACACTTAGTCTGCTGGGGTTTGAAGCTAGGCCTTTGCATATGCCAGGCAAGTGCCATTAACAGCTGAGCCACCACTCCAGGCCCCTGCCCAGACCATTTTTTATTCTGATACAGGAATTCATTAAATTTCTAAGGCTGGCCTCAGACTTGTGTTCCTCCTCCCTCAGCCTCCAAAGTTGCTGAGTTCCAGGCATGTGACAGCATACTTAGCTAGCAAAGAGTTATTTAACCCATTATGTCCCACTGTTGCATTTATGTAATACCTAATGAATTTTTAGTCTGGCATGGTGGTATATGTCCATATTCCCAGCGACTGGTTAGGCTGAGGCAGAAGGATAGGCAAATTCAAGGCTAGACTTGGCAACTTACCAAGACCCTATCTCAAAAATAAAAGTGTTAGGGATATAGCTTAGTGGTACAGCATCCCTGAGTTCAATCCCCAGGGCTGTAAAAAAAAAAATCCAATCAGTCAATTGTTAAACCAACAGTATACTACTACTTATGGTAACTTTGAAACAGGTGATTTTAGAGTTTTGAAAATACCTTCTAAATTATTATTTCCAGGGCTGGAGCAGTGGCTTGGTGGTTACGGCGCTTGCCCGGCATGCGCAGGTACACGGGTTCAAACCCCAGCACCCACGTACACAACTAAGTGTCAGAGCAACGGAACCCATGTAAAAAACTCAATAACAATTGATTCTCCGTCTCTCCTTTCTCTCTCTCACTGTTCTTCTCTAAAGAGAGAGTTTTTCACATGGCTTTCGTAGCTCTGACACTTAGTTGTTTAAGTGGGTTGCTGGGGTTTGAACCCGTGTACCTGCGCATGCCGGGCAAGCGCCGTAACCACCAAGCCACCGCTCCAGCCCCTCCTTCTTCTCTCTCTTTAAAAAATAAAGTATTATTTCCAACCTACTTTAATGTACACGTGTCCATTTCATTGAAATACTTGATCTGAAAATTTGGTACTTAATGGGTTAACAAAAAGCCTAGCAGTAGCAGGGTATTAAGGAAGGCAGCTCACCCAGACTTCCCCACTATTCCACTTGAATGCTCTGATATGAATGTTATTTCGGATATTTCGTTGAGATCACAGTATTTTTTAGTATTTTATTTATATTACCAAATAGACTCTATTGGATCAATACCGGCAATGCAGTGTTTCTGGTTAACTTGATCACAGAAGTGGCTGAAGATTACCACCAAAATGTACTACGACTACTGCAAACTGTGAGCTCAACCAACTGCATTGGAGGAAAACAAAATAATGGAGTGAAACAAAAGTGGAAGAGTCCCTGCAATCAGGAACCAAAAACGTCTTTAAATTGCCCCAGTGGCGGCTGGAGCGGTGGCTCTGTGGTTACAGTGCTTGCCTGGCATGCATGAGTACACGGGTTCAAACCCCAGCACCACTTACACAACTAAGTCTCAGAGCAATAAAGGCCACATGAAAACCTAAATAAAATTCTCTCTCTCTCTCTCTGTCCCTCTCTTTAAAAATAAAAAAAATTGCCCCAATGGCACCTGTTTATTGTCAGCATAAATAATACCTCAGAGTTAAGTTCCTGATTAGCATTTTTTCCTTTTTTTATTTCTTTTTAAAGAAAGAGAGGGACAGTGCAAGAGAAAGAGAATCGATTTTATTTAGCTTTTCCTGTGGCTTTCGTTGCTCCAACACTTCATTGTGTACATGCTGTTGGGATTTGAACCCTTATCCTTGCTCCTGCCAGGTAAGCGCCATAACCGTAAAGCTACCGCTCTAGTCCCCTGCTTGACAATTACAAATTCAATCTTAAATTCATCCCAGGATGTAGTAAAGAGATCAAACTAGATTAAGAAGCTATCGGAGCTGGAGCAGTGGCTCAACAGTTGGAGCTCTTGCCCAGCTCAAACCCCAGCACCAAATATAAAACTACGTGTCAGAGAAACAAAGGACAGAAGAAAAAATAAATAATATTGATTCATTCTTTTTTGCTCTTCTTTAAAAAAAGGAAAGAAATAATAAAGAAAGAAAAAGACAACATTCTTAATACAAATTTACTTAGAATCACCTGGGGAATAGATCAAAATACATCTATCCGGGTCCAACATTGAGTCTTCTCATATCTCTGGTATAGATCCAAATATCTATCTCTCTCTCTCTCTTACATACACACACAAAGAAAAGAAAAAAGAAGAAAAAAAAGAAAGAAATTAAGCCTCTTCCAGCAGAGGCACATTCCTATAATCCCATCTATTCAAGAGGTTAAGGCAGGAGGATTATAAATTAAAGGACAGCCTAGACAATTCAGTTAAGACCCTATCTCAAAATAAAAATTTAAAAAGGATGGTAATATAGCTCAGTGGTTGAGCCTAGCATATGCCACGCCCTGGGGTCAGTAATACACACAAAGTAGTACTAGACTTCTAGACTTTATCAGTCATGCCTGTCTATTAGAAGCCCTCACAGAAGAGCATAAAATCCAGACTATTTTTTTTTAAGGTCCTGGACATTTTGACTGTATTAGTTTGCATTCCCCAGGACATAATCAAAATTTTTTGAAATGAGGAGATGCAAAAAGATGAAATATGGGCTGGAGCGGTGGCTCAGTGGTTTCGGCGCTTGCCTGGCAAGCACGAGGACCCGGGTTCAAACCACGTACACAACTGAGTGTTGGAGCAACTAAGGCCATGTGAAAAACTAAATAAAACTGTTTCTCTCTTTCTCTCTCACTGTCCCTCTCTCTTTAAAAAAAAAAAAAAAGATGAAATATTTACCCTAGACCTCAAAGTGAGGTTTCTCCAAGAAGCTGGTAAGGAATATTTTGCTTAAACCTGTGTTTCACAAAAGCAGATACTCACGGAAAATATTATTTCCAAAATTGTGTGTGGTAACAACAGTTTTCTAGTTTAATAAAAAGGAGTACATTCATATTTTAAAAGTGTTTCTTCAGTTGCAAGGACTTTGGGTTCTAAGTATTTTCTTCCGTCAACCACAAATATAAAACAGACTTATCAAAATTGTTTCAAAGTAAAAACTGTTTGTAAAAGGCAGCTGTCTTGTACACTATTGCCATCTTAAAAAAACTACATTCAGTTAATATTTACTGCTCAGCAGTCCAGAACGCTCCCTATTTCCCATACAAAGCAAGCCCAATTTTTTCTTAGCATTCAAAATCCCTCCTAACCTGGACCTACATTATTGAGTTACTTTGAACTACTACTTTGCCCAAATATTTTGTTACAATTATATCAATCTTACTCTCTCTCCCTCCAACAAGGATTTGAATGTTATTATTATAAGTTGCTGTTGTTGGGAGGTAAGATATTATTTCTAAGTATAAAGTGAACAATTTGAATTAAATTTTCAACCTTTGCTGTTCCTATGTCTTGGTCCATCCATACTGATTCTTTCCAAAAAGATTTAAGTCTATGTCCAACCTCCTCCAAAAAATGGCCCTGGCTAACAGAGTCTCTAACTTACCTTTATCCACAATGCCAGACATCATAGTTTAGTGATTGTTATCTTACATTTTATGTATTTAAATCTCAAGAGCAGTACATTATGGCGAATTGTTTCACTTACTATTGCCTCCATTTGTTGTTTATGTTATAGATTCAGAGAGGAGGCAAACAAAAGTCAAATCTTAACAGACCAATCCATGGCTGAGCTAGGGGCTAAAAGGTTAGGTCTACCTATCCTTTTTCTTTTTCTCAGTTGAATCAATCAATTCAATTCTTTAGTTTAGTATTGTTAAAATACAATTTGATCTTTATTAGATATAGTAATTGTACATATTTATGGAGTACAATGTGCCATCATTTCAGTTCATGTACATAGTGTGCAATGATGGGAGGAAATGGCATATGCATCACATCAGACATTTATTTTCTGTGTAATGGGAACATTCAAAATCTTCTAATTTTGCTACTTTGAAATCTTCAATTAGTGACAGCAACAGTTATCCAACTGTACTATAAAGACCATCAGAGACTATTCTCTATATCTACCTATACCCCTATAGCTGTTAATCATCCTCTTTCCACCCACTCCAGCTCTCTCAATAACTACTATTCTGTATTCCTAAGAGACCAATGTTTTAGCTTTTGTGTGAGGAACATGCAACATATATATATATTTTTGGTGCCCGACATTTCACTTAATGTTCTTCATTTCCTCCATTATGCTGCTGCAAATAATATGTCCTTCCTACCTACCTTTTTGCAGTACTCGGGACTGAATCCAGGGGTGCTCTACCACTGAGTAACACATCCCAGCTCCCTTTTTTCTAGTTTTTATCTTGGATCCTGCTAAGTTGCCCAGGCTTGCCTGAAGCTTGTGATCCTCCTACCTCAGCTGCCCAAGCACCTGGGATTAAAGGTACATACCACCATTCCTGGCTACAATCTATTTTTTAAACATTGAACAATAGTGTATATACATGACACTGCTTTGTCCATTAATTCTCAATTGATTCCATCTATTTGCTACTGTCAATATTGCTGCAATAAACACAAAAATATACCTGTTTCTTCAACAAAAGGAAATGACTTAATTTTCTTTGGATATATATTCAGTAACAGGATTGCTGGGTCACACGACAGTTCTAATTCTAGTTTTCATAGGAATTGCCATACTATGTTTCTATAAGACTGTTATCAATTTACATTCCCAAACAGTACATGAGAGTTCCCCTATCTCCACATTCTTGCCAGTATCATTTGTCTTTTAGATAAGAGCCATTCTGTGTTGAGGTGATACAAGCTGACCGTCTTCTGTATATCTTTTTTTGAGAAATGCCTGTTGAGGTCATTTGTTCATTGTTTAACTAGATCTTTTCCTGGGGTAGGGCAGGCTTGAATTCCTCATTACTCTGGTTATTTATCCCTTCTTTAATGAACAAAGTGCCAATATTTTCTCACATACTGTTTCCTCACTGTTGTTTCCTTTGCTGTGCAAAAGTTTAAGTTTGACATAATCTAATTTGTCCACCTTTTTCTTTCATTTATTTAAGCCAATCAACCAGCCAACTGTGGGGCTGGAGCAGTGGCCGGGCAGTTAAGGCGCTTGCTTGCCTGGCATGCATTAGGACATGGGTTCAAACCCCAGCACCACATAAGCAACAAAGTGTTGGAGCAACAAAAAGGCACATGAAAAACTAAATAA
Organism: Aplodontia rufa; assembly: GCA_004027875.1. NCBI lineage: Eukaryota > Metazoa > Chordata > Mammalia > Rodentia > Aplodontiidae > Aplodontia > Aplodontia rufa. The sequence goes on from PVKS010001136.1 coordinate 100,599, forward strand.
AACCGATTCTCTCTCTCTCTCTGTCCCTCTCAAGAGAAAAGAAGGAAGGAAAGAAGGAAGGAGGAAGGGAAGAGGGAGGAAAGGAGGGAGGAAAGAAACAAACCCCAGCTAATCATGTATCCATTATAAACATAACAAAACCTCTCCTCCTCCTCCTCCCCAAACTAATTCCTGAAAGTACTTACATTCTAGTATTGGGGCAAAGACAAACAATATGAGTAAGTTCACTTTAGATGGAAAGTGTCAAATGCTAGAGAGAGAGAGACCTGGAGTAGATTAAGAACTGGAAGGTGGGTACTATTTTCTTTTAGGGAGTCAGAGTAAACAATACCAGGAAGGTGGTATCTGAGCAAGTAATTGATAAAAACATGGAAACAAATTTTGCAGATATGTAGAGGAAAAATTGATGCAAAAGTTAAGACTGGAGCAAACCTGATGATTTGAAAAATGGTAACAAATGGAATAAACTGAGTGGAATTAGTGGGATCTAAAGTCAGAAAGATAAGGTAAGGAAGATCTCTGAGGGTTTTATAATATTTGGGCTTTTAATCTTAGATGCGAAGTTGGAGAATTCAAGCCAAAGGAACAAATGATTCAACTTACATCTTAAAATGAAGAATCTAGCTACCGGGCCATAAAGAATGCAAGAGGGCTGGAATGGTGGCTCAGCAGTCACAGCATTTGCCTAGCAAGCGCGAGGACACAGGTTGGAACTCCAGCACCAGTAAGTAGCTAAGTGTTGGAGCAATGAAAGCCACAAGAAAAACTAAATAAAATCAATTTTCTCTTTTTCTCTCTTACTCTCCCTCTTTCACTTAAAAAAAGAAAAAAAAGAATGTGGGACAAACAAAAGCAGAAACAACAACTGCTTATATCAAAGTGGTTAGTCACTGGATGTAGAATCAACTGAATATGCAAATGAGCTTATAGATTAGAGGGAAGCCAGAGATCCTGCCGAGGTTTCTAACTTCTGCAAGTCTCTCATTAATCTGGTTCAGAAATTTTTTTAAAAATCCACATTAGTTTTAATTAAACCTGTATTTACAAATATCTGCTGGTCACAATGTATTAATGTCAGTTGTTATGCTGATGCAATCTTTCATATATGAAGGATTACAGCCATACTGTACTTCATACCGAAACAGCTAAAGAAAGGGTGAGCAGTGAGTGGCTCAACAGTTCAGAGCTTGCCTGGCATGCTCAAGGAAGTAGGTTCCAACTCCAGCACCTCGTACACAACAAAGTGTTGGAGAAACAAAAGCGAAATAAAAAATGAAATTGATTCTTTCACTGTCCCCTCTCAAAAAAAAAAAAAAAAAAAAGGAAGAAAGGAAAAGAAAGGATGAACAAGTACAAAACATCCAAACAGCTAAAATTCATTCGTGCAGGTAGTATTTACTGAATGGCTACCATGTACATGGCAGTGTGAACACTAAAAATATGAAAATTAAAAATCAGATTCCACAATGAGGGACTGACATTTATCCAGCCATGGAAAAACAAGTAGGCAAAGCATTCCACAAAAGTATAATAACAAGTGTAGAGGTTATGGCCAAGCAGAAAAACAGGCAGAGCCTACCTGAAGAGGCTGATGGAAGTGAGCCTTTAAGGAGATTTACAAGGATTACTGAAACTGCCCCAAAACATTCAATATTTCATTAAACTGTACACAATATCTTATGTTCTTTCTATACACAAGTTGCTATATTCTATGATAGAATTCAGGGGGGGCTGGAGCAGTGGCTTAGCGGTTATAGCACTTGCCTGGCATGCATGAGTACGCAAGTTCAAACCCCAGCACCACGTACACAACAGTCTCAGAGCAACGAAAGCCACATGAAAAACTAAATAAAATTTTCTCTTTCTCGCTCCCTCCTACCCTCATCTCCCCCTCTTGTCTCTCTTTCTTTAAAAAGAAAAAAAAATAATTTGGGAAAAAGTTTACTCATTTAATAGCTATGAAAAGAAACAAAAGCTAATGTTATTCAGAAACTTTAAAAAAATAACTCTAGGAGCTGGAGCAGTGGCTCAGTGGTTACAGCACTTGCCTGGAATGTGCAAGGACCTGGGTTTGACCCTAGCACCACAAACACAAATGTCAGAATAACAAACACCAGATGAAAAATAAAGTTGATTCTCTCTCTCAAAATAAATAAATAAATGAAATAAAAAGAAAAAAACCACACACACAGAGCAGGGGGAAAAAAACATTTCAAGATACAATTTTAGACAAAAATCTCAATAAAGATTATTATCATTTGAGAAAACTTAAGTTCCACTCCACCCTGTCAACCCCAACATCCTGCCAAACCCCAACCTAGAAGACAACTTTATGACTGAACAGCTGATCACCAAACCTAGATTTATCTCATAAAAAGGCCTGTATGGGGGGCTGGAGTGGTGGCTCAGCGGTTATGGTGCTTGCCCAGCATATGTGAGTACGAGGATTCAAACCCCAGCACCACGTACACAACTAAGTGCCAGAGCAATGAAAGCCACATGGGAACGAAATAAAATTGTTCTCTCTCTCTCTCTCAACTGTCCCTCCCTTTCTCTCTTTTTAAAAGAGTCCTGTACAACTGAGGCAATAGTGGTAAATCTTGGAGCAGAATGGGAATACCATCCACTCTACTAATGCACAAGGGAGAAAACTCCTCTATCAATACCTCAAAAAGTAACCAAGCACTACTAACGTGAGCAATGGCACTGGAGTCAGATATTCATACGTCACTTCTGGGTTCACTTGGAGGTATGATCATGCAGAAGCTACCTGACCTTTAAATTGTGGATAACAGTGAAGTGTGGTGAAGTGTGTACAGCACAGCACCTGGCTCATAGCTTAGGTGCTTGAAGGTTTCTATTAAAATAGTGCTAGGTTAAAAAAAAAGAAAATCATGTTAATGTGTCAGAGGGGGAAATTCCACAGCTTATCTGTTAGGCTCGGGTGAAGCATTTCCTCAAAACTTAGGTCCACTCAGAACCTAGAAGCAGAGTCTTTGCAGATACGATCAAGTTACAATGAACCCTTTAGTGCCGGCCCTAAATTATTATTTTATTTATTATTTTTTATTATTTTATTTATAACCTTAATTATTACGTTAATTTTAAGAGGCAAACTGGAGCACAGATAAGAAAAGAATGCTCATGTGGAGAAAAAGGCAACAACTAGAGGGATGCAGCTATAGTCAACAGCATATCAAGGGCTGTCAGCCACCACGAGAACTCTGAGAGGCAAGGAAAGATCCTTCCTTAGAACCTTCAGAAGCATGGCCCTGCTAACACCTTGGTATTAGACTTTCGACCTCCAGAACTGAGAGGATAAATTTCTAATGTTCTAAGCCACCTAGTTTATTCTTTGTATAGCAGCCCAGAAAAGTAACAGATCTACCTGAAAAAGCAAATGATTTAATGATCTAAGCAAATAACTTTTCATTGTAACATTTATTTATTTATTTTAAAGAGGGAGGAAGACAATGAGAGAGAAAGAGAATCAATTTTATTTATTTTTTCATTTGACCGTAGCTTTGCTGACACTTAGTTGTGTATGTGGTGCTGCGGTTCGAATCTGGGATTTTGTACATGCCAGGCAAGCACTGTAACTGCTGAGCTATGGCTCCAGCCCTCATTGTAACATTTAAATGATAACAATGATTTGATAAAGTTTTGAGCTTTCTGGACATATTATTTACTTGGATTATTCTAATTTTATTCTGTGAGAAGTTTGTACTGGACACTCTAATTCAACTGGAGACAAAATGCTTTATAAAAGATTATGCAGAATACATTTTATAGAACAAGAAACTGATGCTCATAAATGTTAAATGACTTTATACGACAAAGGTCATATAACTAACTGGTAGCAAAGTCAGAACTGGAACGAAAAATTAAAGACCAAGTCTGGTTTTTCTTTAATATGTTATGATGCCCTGAACATCAAGATTCCAGAGTGATCAATATATACACAAAACTTGATTAATTATTATTTTCCATATATTAAGAAGTACCTTAGATGTTTAAAGTTTCCCCAAATTGGTCTATCAGTACTACTAAGTGATAAGCTAAAAAAAAAAGCAGGAACCAAAAGTAAGGTTAGATTATCTTTCCACACACAGATACCACGTCTGTAAACTGACAAACACTGCCAAGATACTTTTCTCTGAAGTATGTAGCAAGAACATAAATGTATGCATGTCTTTGACTGAAGTAAAGATGTTTATCATGGCATGTCTTATCATTTAAATACAAAGTATGATTTAAATAATCAACAAGGGTTGTGGAATACAGCCAATAACAATAACATTTTCCCCAAAATGATAGGAAATGTTCAGGACCTACTTAGAACTGTTTCAACAAAGTAGTCATGTGCCTCAGAGAAAAACAATGGAAGAAAATACACAGTAAATGTTTTATATTGCATTAACTTTGAGTTTGTTAGGGAATGTGGGGGGGGGCTGTATCTAGACACATCTAGACCCACAAATCTTTTACACTTCTATTTTCAAGTTTCCTCCGAATTGAGACAGCATTTCAATTCTAAGCCATACTTTTCCACATGTCGACATTTTTTGAATTAAGATTCACTTCTCAATTGCTGTTATGCCCTAGTTTAATTGAAATAACAGTGATATTAAAAATATTAAAATTATATATACATATATATGTATAAAATAAGAAAAACTAATTAACTGATTTGAGTACTGGAAATTGATCCCAGGGTCTCACAGCTTTGGTCAAGTCCTCTACCACTAAAGGTGTATCCCCAGCTCTTTTTTTTTTTTTTTAATTACTAGGGATTGAACCCAGGGGCACTTAACTACTGAGCCACATCCCCAGCCCTTTTGATTTTTTATTTTGAGACAGGGTCTAGTTAAATTGCTTAAAAGGGCCTTGCTAAGTTGCTGAGGCTGGTTTTAAACTTGCCATCCCCCTGCCTCAGCCTCCAGAGCTGCTGGGATTACAGGCATATGCCATTCCACTGAACCCTAACTTTTTATTTTGAGACAGGGTCTCACTTGGTTGCTCAAGTTGGCTTCAAATTTGCAATCCACCTGCTTCGACCTCCCATGTAGTAATAATTACAAGGCACCAATACCTAGCATACCTTGCAGTATGGTAGTTTTATAATGGAAAACTAATATAACAAAAACTAAACTATCTATCTATCTATCTATCTATCTATCATATATATATGAATGAGACAGATGAAGCAACAAATGTGACTATGTGGTACTCATCTCAGTTGCTACCAAGAACCTCTAATCCTCCTATTTAGAAAGTACCACTTAACTACTGGCTAAAGAATCTAGAAACAGATACTGAAGAGGTGTCCTTGACACAGAAATACTCCCCCTCCCACCTTGTTCAGGACAGGCAATATCCAGTCACCTCCTGGCTATTTTTAATCACCCTTCCAGTTCACATTCTATAAATCAAGCTTAAAATTTCCTCTGTGAAGATGAACTAAGAAAAGCAAAAAATTTAGATTTTATTTGGATACCAGGGATTGAACCCAGGGGTGGTATATCACTGAGCAACATTCCTAGACCTTTTTTGAGTCAGGGTCTCCCTAAGTTGTGTAGGGCCTAAGCGCTGAGGTTGACCCCCAAAATACAGCCTCCCGAGTGGCTGGGATTACAGGTTTACACCATGCCCAGAGATCTAGCTAATTTTTAAAGTAGTGATGATATAATATGCCCTCTACCCTATGGGAACAAATTATTAAAATATAAGCCCTCTGGACTATGTCTTCAAATATAATATGCTCTGATGAACTTTTGGAGATTCATACATAAACCTGATGAGGTGGGAAAAAAAAAAACTAGAACTGTTCAGTGGAATTTTTAACACAAATGTTAAAAAGAGTAGATAGATGCATCTGCAGAACTCTTCAAACTCTTCATTTGATCACCCTTTAACTTTGGGTCTTTTAATTAATCTAACGCACACTGTTCACACTAAGCAATTTTCGATTTTTTATTTTGGTAACAGGGACTGAACCCAAGGGCTTTTAACTGGTGAAACCACATTTCTAGCCCTTTTTATTTTGAGATAGGGCCTACGTTGCTAAGGCTAGCTTGGAACTTGTGATCCTCCTGCCTCAGCCTCCCGAGTAACTGAGATTACAGGTGAGTGCCACCGTGCTAGGCTAGTAAGTAGGTTTTTTAAGGCTGTGGCATGCATTATGGATGAAAAGCTACTAACACTTATTTTTAGGAGTAGACTTTATCTAGATCCATGAAGCTCAACCACATCAAACTGATAACAAAAAACACTTTTGTAAGAATGTAAAGCTCCATGAAGGTAGGATTTTATGACCTGTCCATAGAGAAGTTATCATTACATGGTAAGCAATCAGTATGTCGAATGGATCAGTTCTCTGTGCAATTTTCTCCTCAAACTAAATTCAAACAGAACAGAAAGCTTTTTTCTAAGATGACTTTTCAAGAGGAAAAGCTATGTAGTGTCACTGTTAAAAATAAAAGCTGTAAGATGGCCCATCAGTCCTTCAGAGATAGGGGAATAAAGGAAGATAAAAATCCTAATCACCAATGTATAAATTTACCTGAACCATTGTTTAGGCAAACCCTATTTTTCCTCAAGCAAGCAAGAGAGGCTTAACAGTAAAACAGAGAGAGCCAATCAAAAAAGTAAGATAATGAGAATCCTCAATAGATACCACCACTTTTCGGTAAACATAACAAACAACAGCTATTATGTTTTGGATGAATGGTGTTCCCCAAAAGCTCAAAATGTGAAATGACTGGCTTCCAAGAGCCTTAATCCAATCAGTGAATTGATTCCCTGATAGGGATTAACTGGCAGTTGAAAGCAGGCAGAGTGTGGCTGGAGGAGGTGGGTAACAGGAAATGCCTCTGGGTATATATTTTGTGTCTGTTGTGGAGTGTTTGTGTGTCTCTCTCTGCTTCCTGCAGCCATGCCTTGAACAGCTTGCCTCTGCCACACTCTTCCACCATGATGTTCTGCCTTACCTTGAACCCCAAGGAATTCAAGCTGGCCTTCTATGGACTAAGACCTCTGAAAAAGTGAGTCCCTAACTGTAAGGTTACTCCCTTAAAATTGTTCTGGTTGGGTTTTTAAGTCACAGCAACAAAAAGCTGACTAAAACAATGTCTTACATTAATTTGTACTCTTTTATTTGGGGCAAGTTTTCTGTTAGCCCAGACACCTACACTGTTCTCCTCTCAAACACACACCAAGGAAACATTACATTTTAACTTTGTGTTTTGCAGTATACTATGCAACATCCAGCCACTAAATTAAGTCACAATATTAGATGATTAAATGTTTTATCTGGACATACTTAAGAGTTATTAAAATTGTGGGAGGGGATCAAAGAAAAGTGAAAATAGTAGTTTTTAAATGGGCTGAAAACATCCCTTACCTTATTAGCACGAATCTGTTTGTAAATATCTGTTTGTTGACGAATTCGATATTCCAAGTCAGAAACATGAGCCTGAAGCCAGTTCCAACGGCTGACGATAGCTGCTCGGTCTGCAGCCCATCTCCATTCTGACCTGCGTCTCCTAAAAGGAAATAAACTGAGTGAAATCTAAGAGTAGCAGCATCAACTATACCAAATCAGGTGAAGGGTGAGGTAGGTGGGTTTTAACTTTTAATGGAACTTATATAGATACTGAGCCAAGAAAAAGTCAAGATGAACACACACATAACCCACAGAACACTTGGGGGATAAAATCCTTCATACAGATATTTCGAAAATTAATTAAGTGGAACCCTGACCCTGTGGCAACAACAAACAAATAAAGGCCTCTAAAATTACCTTAATTTTTTTTTTTACTTTAAAATAAGACATATAAAGAATTTATGTAAAAAATTTAAGAGTCATTAAGGCATTATTAAAGCTACTCAAGAACTCAGCAAAGTTGTTCAGTAAAGATCAACATATGAAAAAGGTCAGAAAAATAGAAAACACTTAATTTTCTTTAAAAGCACTACTTGAAACACCAATAACTAATACTACACAAAAAAATTTTAAAGGTAAAATTTGAAAGATAAAAAATTCTACATAACTAGCAGGATACAGTTTTCAGTAAGGCATTTCTCATGTCCCTCTATAAATTCAAAGAAATCCTCTACAGGGTTTTTCATGGATGTTGAGAAACATCTAAAAGCTCATGCAGAAAAAGGACCAACAGTAAAGAAATTCTGAAAAGTAAACCATGATATGAATAAGAATTACCAAATATCAAGACTCACTGTAAAATTATGATAATTAAGGCAACAGAACAGAATACAGAGCCTCCTCAGGGGCTGGAGCAATGGCTCTGCAGTTGGAGCTGCCAGCTTCAAATCTCAGCACCACATAAACAAGTGGAGGAGGAGAACAGATTTTTTTAAAAAAAGTGATTTTCTGTTATTAAAAAAAAAAAAAAAAAGAATACAGAGCCTCAAAACTTAAAACTGCACATATAAAAGGTTTGGCATTCAAACCAAGTGAGGTTGGAATGAATCAGACTGAAACATGAAAATAGTAAAATTAGTTTCCTTCTTCATGATACAATTCCACAAATTTGAGTTTTCAAATTGCTTTATCTTTGCAGCCACACTTAAAACACAAAAGAATATATTTGGGACAAAGAGGAGAAGAGAACTACTTAAATGAGAAACAAGAGAACCTAATTTTCAATATATAATAAAAGATCTACTGAACAAAGTTTAAATGCAAGCTGATTGATAGATACTTAAGAGACGTAACTAAGATAAAATATCAGACTATACAACAGAACTCCAAGGAATAACTTGGAATTAAAAAAAGAGACAAACTTAACGGAAATAGGAAATTCATAGGCGAGAAACTCAAATGATCCATAATCATATGCCAAATCTTAGTAGAATTTGATTAGATAAACTACTGAGATATTGTTTTAAACCTAGACTAGAAAAACTTAAGTCTGATAAAATCAGGTACTGATAAGAAATGGAAAACACAGTAATCTGTGCACTGCTGTGAATGGTATGACCACTTTTGAACAATAATGTGGAAATATATGGCTAGGAAAAAAAAGCACATACATAACCATCATGAAACTGTGTTACTGAGAATATAACCTTCACACATGCATGAGGAAATAGGTTCACTACAGAACTTGTAACAAAGTAAAAAAATTAATGACAATCTAATTAGTATGTAAACTAATTCCTTTAGAAGATTTTCCTACAGCAATAAACACAAAACTACAGCTCTATATATCAACATGACTAAATTTCAGAAGACAGTACTGAATTGAAACTTTATATAAAACACAAGAACAATTAATTATAGGAGATGGAGTGTAATTCAGTAGTAAAGTACTTGTGTAGCATGCTCAAGACCTGGGGTCAATGTGGGGTGGGATGGGGGAAAATAAGTATTATTAAAGATATATACAAGTAGTAAAGGAATTTAATAAAATACTTTTTGGCAATTTAATTGCTACATGTATCAAGATGACTGAAAACAATATGGAATAGAAAAATTACATGGAAACTAAAAAATGATGGTTACTAATACAGTTAAATAATAAATGCATAAAAAATGTATAAAAATGCACTGAACTGATATGCAACAAATTCAGAATTAGGTTCATTATCTCTGGGAAGAGGAATAGAGAAGTTGGGGAATTTAGTTTTACTTACAATGTAATGACTGACTCCTAAGTAAAATTCTAATAAAAATGTGGCAATTTAATATTCTTTAAATATTTGAGGGTATACATGGTTCCTGCTGTATTCTGTATATAAACAAAATATTTCACAATCTACCAAAAACTTACTTTTTCAGAAATTGTCCACTCCCCTTGTTTTCACTACCAATTAGGATATACATACTACTAAAAAATTTAAGTAATATGTAATATGTGAACTTTAACACAAACCACTGATTAATGTCAATAAGAGAAAAAAAATCTGGCCATAGGCAAGTTAGAAATGAGTTCTTTAAAAAAGAAAAAAAAAAAAAAAAAAGAAAAGAAAAGAAAGAGGGACAGTAAGAGACAGAAAGACAGAAGCAACTTTTATTTAGTTTTTCATGTGATCTTTGTTGCGTACGTGGTACTGGCGTTCAAAGCCGTGCACTCTCGAGTGCCGGGCAAGCGCCATAACTGCGGAGCCACCAAGCCACCGCTCCAGTCCTAGAAATGAGTTTTTAATTATAATTAAAAATAATAAAAATAGCAATGGTATTTTACTTTAACTTCTGTATGGTCTAAAGTCATTGACATCAACCACTGTGATAAAATATTATCCAAGTATTTATTTATGTTCTTTTATTAGAAAAAAGCCATTTCACAGTTTTTCTAATCCTGATGGAATCGTTTTAAGATAAAACAATACATTTTAGGTAGTTAAGAACTTCAATGTGGGATATAGGACCAGTTCTGACCCGAATTCAAGGGAACCAGGCCTCAAGTGACCAAGAATAACTAAAGGAGCATCCCCCTCCTTCCTAAAAGAGACATAGTTATTATCCTTCATATTCTATTCCCAACTTACACTAGTTTTAAAGGCTTTTCATCTTCATATCCTGCAAAATTTCTTGGTTTTATAGGTTCTGCTCATTTCTAAGGCTACTATGGTACCAGGTCCCCATCTACCACTACTGTCTATTCTACCCAACACTAGTCAATTAAATTACTTTCCCTAAATGAGCTCCCCTTGAATAAACTAAAACTTATTAAGCCTGTGTTCAAAAAATTACACAGCTCTTTTCCTTCTCAAATCTTGAGTCTTCAAGGAAATAATACACTAACCCAATTAAGCCTCAAGTTTTCAATTCTGTGACTATTTCATATTGCAGAGCTTATATTATTGTTTATTAAGAATGAAAATACAGGGGCTAAAGTGGTGGCTCAGTGGTTAGGTGCTTACCTGGCACATGCGAGCACTGGGCTCGAACTCCAGCACACATGAAAAACAAAATGAAATTGATTCTCTCTCTCTCTCTCTCTCTGTTCCTCTCTTTAAAAAAAAATAATGAAAATACAAATTGTCCTCTAAATAGAACATCAGGACAATATAATTTTCTCAAGCACTCAGTCTTTTCTGATGTAGTCTTTGGAGCATGAAAACACAGCTCAAATTGTTGACAAAAACCCACATGTAGCAATACACTGGAGTGTATTAGGCAGGAATGTAGTATACTATGGAGGATATATTGTTCCAATATCGCATTTATAGTATAGGTACTTTTGAATACTGATCATATGATCATTGTGCATTTATCAAAATGACAATCTCATTTCAGAAAAAAACTTCCGTGAATGCATTTCATGTGTATTACGTACACATCAGTTATGTATATATTTTGTTCAGCTTAAATACATTCAGTAAAAAAAAAAGTAACTTTTGCAATGAAGTCTATGGCATCCTCATAATCAATTTAAAACATTTTCAAATTTGTCTCAATAAAAACAGGAAACTCTAAAAACAATATTTATTTCAAAGTTACCATAAGTGGTATATTTATTGCTCAATTTAAATTTATAGCTGTCTCACATGTGGTATGATGGAACAAAATGGAAGTCAAGTATTGTAAAAGACAATACTTGAAGCTATAGGTAATTAGGGCAAGACAGTTTTGTTAGCAAACTTCCGCAGTAATCCTGAACTGAGTTCATGAGCCTTCACAGGACACTATTCCAGGACACGAAGCATTTCATATGAGCAGGAAAGATGAAAACTATTTGTCATCTCTCAGTTTAGCCATCTTAACTAAAAGAATTCTTTTTTTCCTTTCTTCCAAAGGGGGAAAAGGAAAAGAACACAATTGAAAATCTAAGATCAATATCCAGCACTACAAAACAAAACAAAGCTGTTTTAACTTGAAAATGATGACGGGGAGGGGGTGGGGTGGGGTGGGGTGGGGGGGTGTGTGTGCAAGGGGAAGCAAGAGGAGTGGCACTGGCTGGATCACACCCTGTGCGTGTACGAATCTGTGACAACAAACAGTACCATCCTGTACTGCTAAAATGTACCAAGATAACATGTGGGGGTTGGGTGGGGGGTATAACAGGAAAAAAAATCACTAAAACATTTTAGTTCACAAGAACTTTGATATAAACTTTTTTCCCCTCCTGAAGTAAGGAAAATCCCTTTTCAACTTTCCTAAGGTCAGGAGTAGGCTTAGGGTTCCTTCCCTAGCATCATCAACACCAACCCCACCCCACCCCAAACAAAAACTAATAGGCCTATTATTCCACATGAATGCTAAATAACAATGAAAACTGAGACCTCTCACAATACTTTTGGGAGACTGGCCAATGAAATGATCACAGAAAGTCAGCAATAAAGGAATATTACTAGCAATTCTCAACTTATGAACAGGTTTCATTCTACAAATACTTCTGTTAGATCTGTTGCTGTGGAATTGATTTCCACAGAAAACATCACACTGTTACTCTATAACATTAAAACACAGATTAATTGTAATGAAAAATGAAAACCCCGACCCCAAGAGTCTACCAGTGTTACAAGCAGAGAGCTGAGCTGTTGGCAAAGGTGAGAGGTATAGAGTTAACAAGTCTAGGGTGGGATGTGATATTACCATACTGCAGTGATATGGAAGAACATCACAAAACATTACAATCTCAAAAGATAAGAGTTCCCAGACTCACCTTTTCTTTTTTTTAAACCTTAAAAACAGGATACAGAAGCTCAGTTTATTAAAGATAAAGGTAGATTTCCCCCTAATATTCAAAATGTAATTTATTTATTTATTACTGTAATGATTTAAGCTCAGGAACAGCAGGCACTGATTTAACATTAGGAATATTCTTAGCATACAGACTACAAAGAAAAAAACACCCACACAAAAGCCTAAGATTATATGATAATATTTTAAATTTAACAATGATTTGGTTTCTTATGTAGTCATAATAAATAATGAAGAAAAATCTGGATTCCAACATTGATAAATCCTTACAACTGTTTCCTTTTGCTGGTTCCATGTTAAGAATTAGGAAAATAATTGCTTTTAACTGTATGTCTGAGGGGTATTATTTTGCTGTGCAGTAAAATGTTCAAAGCAAATCATAGTCTAATGCTCAATCAGTAACTGGTAGGTAAGTCTTTTCACAAAGAATTGTGTGGACTTCCAAGTGTGCTAGAAAGCATGAGACACCTAAATTCTGAAATCTTTAGATAATTATAAAACAAGAAGAACAGATGAAGTAAAATTGAGCCAGAATATCCAGGGCATACAACTGCCAGATTCCCAGTATTCAAAGTAGGAGTTAGGGTCACCAAGAGACACGAATAAGACATCCTCAAATTACTGAGTTAAGTAGGGATGGGGTGACCCACAAATGGTTCACTATAAAGCACAAAAGCAGTATGGAAGAAACAGGAAAGAGCAGGAAGAGAGGTTCAAACCAAGATCTCACTTTCACTTACTTTTTACCATCATGGACATGTAAATTGACCTTTGAAAATTACAGCACTATGTGCTTCACAGGGTTATGGTATTTATAAAAGAGATGTAATTCTAACTGTAATGTACAATGTATATAGTAGATAAGAAAAACAATTTATTTAATAAATATCACCCTGATTTCAATTCCATGTATTCCATACCATAAATGGTACAGAAGACGAAGGGAAAAAAAGGAGAAATAATAAGATGAAAAGAAATATCCAAGAGGTAAATTCAAGAATAGAAGTGTTTTCAATTATCATCTCATTATATTCTTAGTTTCTTGAGTCTTGGGATTTATAGTCATTTAAAAGAAGTTCCACCCTAAAGGGTAAAACAAAGTAGTCCATTAGTAGTCCATTAGGGAGCAGGTGGTGGCACAAGCCAGTGATCCCAGCTATTCAGGAGTCTAAGGCACATTCTGAGGCATAAGCCTAAGGCCAAAAAGCATAGGCAATTGAGGAAGACCCTGTCTCAAGTAAAATAAAAATGGGTGGGGGTTTAGTTCATGAAGCATTCCTAGGTTCAATACCCTGTATGATGGAAGGTATATGAGTAAGATACATTATGAGCCACAACTTCAGTAACATTATCCCCCTAAATTTACAGAGGCTAAAGAAATAAAATAATGGAGAGGGAAAAAGAACCAAACTGTCTAGCATAAAACACACCTCATGTAAAATAAATATCAGAAAAACAAACTTAAGACACACATTCTCTTCGAATACATTCTCATCAGTCACTCTAATTAGGTTACATCAGCTCTCTGCAGAAGTTTGTAGCAAAAGGAAACAAATGTACTAGAGCTGCTTCTAAACTGCTGATTCATCTTCATAGACTCTTGGGATTGAACACTTAACCGTTTACCCGTTTAGTCTTATTGTTTAAATCAGAATACTCTGGTATTAAAAAATTAGATTTGTGTAGTCAATCAAGAATTTAACCCACTAAAGAATCTTCTACCCTTTCCCTCCTCCCATTTATACAAATACTTAAGCAACTACCATTTACCAGTGATTACTCTACATGTTAAGAGATACATTAACCAGAAAGAATTGTGGCTCTTTGGGTTCACATTTTGGTGGGGATGACAGAAATTAATAAATAATCATACAATATGAGACAATAACTACATATGATTTAGACTGGGAGACTTGGAAAGAATGCTCTGGAATAAACATTTAAACTGAGCTCCAAAGCATAAATCAGAATGGGAACAGGCAAACTGGCAGGGGTCTAGACTGGAGCAGGGGCAGGAAACACAAAGAAGGACAGAAAGGGAGGACTATGATACGTCTCCAAAGAAATAACATGAATACGAGGATTACATGACTGGAGCTCAGAAGGTAACCATGGTAGAATAGACTCAAATTGACATGGAATACAGGTACAATGGGGCCACATCACACCAGAACCTGCAATCCATGTTACATTTTATAAAATAATGTCAGCAATCCTGAACATTGCCCCCCCCACGTTCTTTTATTATCTATGAATCTTTTTAAATGAAAATTTTCAAATATAAGTGAGAGAATAATGAACTCCTATGGAACTATCAATTAACTTCAATTGTCAACTATTGGTCAATCCTATCTCATCCATAATATCTACCCCAACATCAGTTTATTGTCTCTGCATCTTCTATCTCTAAAACCCACCTCTTTGTGGTAAAGTCTTTATGGATGAATCTCACAATTCATTACTTGTATTCTGCCAGTTTAGTGTGATCCTCTTATTTTGTTACACAGATGTTCTATATTTCCAAATTATGCTATATATATATATAACTGGTCTTCAATTACACAACCCATGCCTTCTTGTGGGCACTATCATGTGCTTTACAAATAGGCAATTCCCAAGAAATATAAATATGAAATAGATACAGCTAATCCCTTAGTTTGTTTAAAGCATAAATAAAAAACACCCAACTGGAGCCTGAAAAATTCAGAACGCCTTGGAACACATTGAAATGCTCCAACAGAGAAAAATAAGGGATGACACGAAGTATGCAAATGGCTCACAGTTCTTGGCCAGCTGTGGGACTGGAGACAGATCTGAGCATGAAGATTTCAAATAAAGCCCTGGCCTATTTATGTATCTTTCTATGAGAATGGACTCTGTCAGGTTTCAATAATGAAGTAAAGTGACAAAGTTAATAATAATGAAAGGCTATCAAAGTTCCTCAGTTATTCAAAGTACTGACATTCCAGAATGAATCAGTTTCCTGACTACTTTATTTCCAGGACATTTCATCTTTTTGGAGTAGTTATCATTTTGGCACTTTTCAGAAGTCAAACTCAGCTTAGAATTATTCAAATGCTATATGTGTGATAATTTCTCCTTTAAAAAACCATAATACAGTTCAATAATCCCATTCACTAAAAAGCAATAACTTATATAAGACTAGCCGTTATTTGATCCAATTCACTTATCTAATCAAGAGACTTACAAGGGGCTGGAACTGTGGCTCAGTGGTTACAGCGCTTGCCTGGCATGTGTGAAGATGCAGGTTTAAATCCCAGCCTCATGTACACAACGAAGTGTCAGAGCAAAAAAAGCCACATGAAAAACTAAATAAAACTGATTCTCTTTTGCTCTCATACTGTTCCTCTCTCTTTAAAAACAAAACAAAAACTGAGAGACTTAACAAGGATCATAACCATAAATGAGGGAGAGAAAAGGCAAGGTGGCACACACCTATAATATCAGTAGCTCAGGAGGCTGAGGCAGGAGGATTCTAAATTCAAAGCCAGCCTCAGCAATTTAGCAAGGCCCTAAGAAACTTGGTGAGGGCTTCTCTCAAAATAAAAAATAAGGTTTGGGGATGTGGCTCAATCTTTAAGAATCCCTGGGTTCAATCTCCAGTAACCCCCTCCCAAAAAAGCTGGGGAAGGAGTACAAAGTACAATGTATTTAAAGAGTTGGTAAGTGCTTGAGCCCCCCTTCCCTTGACTACTCCCATATTCCATAGGAAGAATTGGCTTCTGGCCCTCTAAGGAACAATCAGAGAAATCTTTGTATTAATAAGCCCAATATGCTAACTGTATGTAATACAATTTCTAAAGGAAAAACATTTTTCTCCTCTCTTTCAAAATAAAACAGTTTGGTGGAAAGAGTAAGGTGTTAGAAATCCGTGAACACTCAGTTCTAAATCCTGGCCCTAACAACTTAGCTATTGCTACTGAGGTCCTATGAGCTACTGAGAAATCAAAGAACAAGTTCTTATTAATACTCATCCTCTAGGAATGATGCACCAACTTCACTAAGTATAAACATTACAAGAGAGTTGAATCTCACAGATCTGCATGAATAAGAGACCTCTCTTGGACAGTTCTTATGCCAATTACTATTTCAGAATTACTATTATTATTCAAGAGATACCAAGGTTTAGGGCTGGAGCAGTGGCTCAGCGGTTTCAGCACTTCCCTGGCAAGCACGAGGACCCGGGTTCAAATCCCAGCATCACATACACAGCTAAGTGTTGGAGCAACTAAGGCCATGTGAAAAACTAAATAAAAGTTGTTTCTCTCTTTCTCTCTCTCGCTGTCCCTCTCTCTTAAAAAAAAAAAAAAAATCAAGGTTTAAAAACAAAGAAGATTTCTTCAAGAAAATGAAGTTGAGGGGGCTTGAAGCGGTGGTTATGGCGCTTGCCTGGCATGCACCAGTACACAGATTCAAGCTCCAGCACCTACATATACAACTAAAGTGTCAGAGCAACGAAAGCCATGTGAAAAACTAAATAAAAAAAACTGATTCTGTCTCGCTGTCCTCCTCTCCGGAGGAGGGAGGAGGGAGGAGGAAGGAGGAAGAAGAAGAAAGAAGAAAGAAGGAAGAAGAAGAAGAAGAAGTAGTAGTAGTAGTAGTAGTAGTTGAGCCAGGCATGATGGCACACACCTGTAATTCCAGTGACTTGGAAGGCTGAGGCATGAGGATCACAAATTCAAACCCAATCTTAGCAACTTATCAAGGCCCTAAAGCCATTTACTGAAACTTACTGAGACCCTGTCTCAAAATAAAACGTAAAAAGGGTTGAGGATGTGGCTCAGTGGCAAAGCACCCCTGGGTTCAATCCCTGGTACCCTCCCCTCCAAAGCTGAACCAAAAGTTAACCTAAAAATGTTAGAATATTTAAGGAATTGCTTAGGAAGATGGGGCAGACTCCTTTCTCCCAGCTCATCTGGGTTATAAGCACATTATAAACCCCGGGGAAAAATGCCAAGAAGAAACCAAAGAAAAACCATGAAATGTAGAAAGAGAAAAATGAACTGGTCAGGGACCCCTGGAACACAGAGTAACATAGTGGAAGCGCCCAATAAACCCCATCCAACAGAAGGCAATACATAAGCCCGGAGTTTCCTGACTTCCAAGAGAGCAATAAAAAGTGGCCCAGGCTCATTCCTCCCTGGATGGAATAGACACAGGAGGGCTCTGCATTAACAGCAAAGCTTGCAATAAGCCATAGGAATCATTATTGCCCCATTTCACTTAATTTCTTTTTACTGCAAATACTCACTTCTAAATTCTTTCCTTCCATTATTTCTTCAACTCAGGCCTTAAACCCTACTACTGGTCTGAAACTGCTAGTCAAGGAAACCAATGACACTGACTGTGCTAAATTCGAAATCCATTTATCAGTCCTTCCTTACAATCCTTAACACATCAGCAGCAAAATACTTGGCTTGTCTTTCAAGACATCATATTGAGCTGGTTTTTCTCTTGTCATTTGAAGTCTATTTGAAGACTCCACACGCCCAATCTTTTCCAAACATTTCCTAGGTGATCTTATTCAATCTCACAATTTTAAGTTTCATCATCTCAGAAGAAAGAATGCTATATTTAATTATTGATAATGACACAACCACCCAACCATGAGGGAATTCCTATTTCATGTACATACAAAACTAATTCTTCAGTATATTGAAGTCTTTCCATAATCACTACATTGGGGAGGCATTCTTAAAGAAGAAGCCCAGAAATCGTAAGTTAATTTTCTGGAAAATATCTGGTAACATCTAATTACCAGTTATAACATTTTTTGAGATTTCATTCCACAGAAATAAAAGCATCATACAACATTCATGCTTACTAATGGGGTAACTGAAAAGTCAATATTTCCCAAAGGCAAATGGCTAAGTACATTACAATGAAGCTGCGAGGACTGCTATAGGTTAGGCTGGGTATGTTAGCCCATGCCTGTGATCCTAGCACCTCATGAAGCTGAAGCAGGATGTCTGCAGTTCAAGGCCTTGGCAACTTATAGCAAAAACTTATCTCAATAAAATTTAAAGGGCTGGTGGTAAAAGTTCAGTGGTATTTGCCTATGATGTGTGACACCCTTGGTTCAATTCCCAGTTCTGGAAAAAAAAAAATTAGATCTTTACATAGTAACCCGAAACAATGTCTAAAACACATGCTTGTTTCTGAAAAGCAAATTTCAGAGCATGTTCCTATTTTAGTTTTTATGTTGCCCCAGCAACATGGAAGGCTTAGAGGAGGATTCTAAGTTCAAAGCCAGTCTGAGCAACTTTGTGAGACTCAATTTCCAAATAAAACAAAACAAGAGCATCCCCTAAGTTCCCCTGTATGTAAACATAATTAATAAAGAAAAATGCCAAAAATGAATGCATGCGAGAAAAGAAGACTTTGAAATAAACAAATTGCTAGCATTCTTTGAGGAGGTTAAATTTTATTTAAAGCTCTCTATGTTGTTTTAAATTGTTATGTGCATGTGTTACTTTCCTAATTAAAATTCCAAATTAGAGTCGGGCTGGGTGGCGCACACCCATAACTCCAGAGACTTCATTGGAGGCTGAGGCAGGAGGATCGTAAATTCAGAGCCAGCCTCAGCAACTTAGCAAGACCCTGTCTCAAAATAAAAAAGATCTGGGACTTTGGCTCAGTGATTTATCCTCAGTACCCGCCCCCCCCAAAAAAAAACCCTCCATGAGAGGGTTTAGAACTTTAGAACTACAAAGACATGGAAGACAAAAAGAAACCCACTCAATGCCAGAAATTAACCTTGCTCTGTAGCATCTAAAGATCAGAGCTTTATATAAGGAAGATGTCCTCTCTTTACAAGGTGTTTCTAATATTTCTGAGAATATGACTTGATTTCGCCCAATATCTTAATTTGGGGTGCTTCTGTTCTCCAGATATCTGGCAAAATCTGATGACATTTTTTGGTAGTAACAAATGAGGGGAGGGTGATGCTTGGTATTTAGTGAGTAGAGGCCAAGGATGCTGCTGCTAAACGATGCTAAACATACAGCACCCAGAGCAGTCCCCCACAACAAAATGTCAGGAAAGGGAAAAAAAAAAAAAAAACTATCTTAACCTTTCCTATTTTCCCTATCATGGATGGCCCTACATTTTTTGAAGCTGTGGATAAGTCACCAAATTCTTATGGTTCTTTCATAATCAGATCAATGCTCAAGCTATGACACAACATTTTTTACAATTACAACAGAATAGTAATTAGAGTATGGAGTATATAGGTAAGTAGTAGCAGGTTAATTTTACTTCACTTAAGGATATGCAAACATTTAAGTCTCTAAACAACTGAAAGCATGAAGACTCAAGTGAAGTGTTACATTAAAAAAAAAAGTCCTTCACAAACAGTGCAGTTCTCTCAACCTTAAACTAGTGGGTCAAACTAAAAACCTTCAAAGTGCTTGATTTATAAGATGTGACAAACCGATGACCATCTGTATGAAGTACATCCTGTATTACAAATATAACCTATTATGAGGGGAGGATAGATGTACCTAGGCAGATATTTGCAAGACTTAATTCACTGTAGAAACTTCAACAAAATTCTTTTCCTTTGTTGCAGAGTCTACCCACATAGACTTCAAATCATAGGATCTTGACTATACCATGATACCAAGTCAAAATCTAAACCATCCTCCCCAAAGATGACAAAACTTTAAAACTAAAGAAATTTAGAAATTATCTTAAAGCATCTCAATTTTTAAACAAGCAAAATGAGACCAAAATGGGACCTCAGCTGGGCATGGTGGCATACTCCTGTAACTCTAGTGGCTGGGGAGGCTGAGGCAGGAAGAGAGCAAGCTCAAAAGCCAGCCTCAGGGGCTAGAGCGGTGGCACAGTGGGTAAGGCGCTTGCCTGGTATGTTCAAACCCAGCAATCATGTACTCAATGGAGGGTTGGAGCAACAACAAAGGCCACATAAAAAACTAAATGAAGTTGATTCTCTCTCACTGTCCACCTCTTTAAATAGAAAAGCAGCAGCAGCGGCCAGCCTCGGCAACTTAATGAGACCCTATCTCAAAATTAAAGGGGGGAGGGAATTGCGGATATGGCTAAATGACTGACACCCTTGGGGTTCAATCCCTGGTATGCCCCCCAAAAGTGGGAGGTTGGGGGGAGATCTGAAAAATTAAACATCTTCCCCACAGACTAAAATCAAGTCAACCTTTCAAATTCTTAGGGTAAACAAGCTAAAAGTTACATATTGATTTTTTTTTTTAAGATAGAGGGACAGAGTGTGTGTTTGGAAGCGGGAAGCAGGGTTCTCTGTTTATTTTTTCATCTGGCCTTTGTTTCTCTGACCCTTAGTTGTGTATGTGGTACAGGTTTGGTCCAGTATCTTTACTCATGCCAGGGAAGCACTCCAGTTGCTGAGCCACCACTCCAGCCCTACATGCCGAATTTTAAAATAACTTTGGGGGCTTCTTTAAAAATCTTGTCAAATAGTAAAAAAATATTTTATGACTCATTAATACTTTTCTATCACTATTTGACATTTTCCCCTGATTAAAATATACAAGGCTGGAGCTGTGGCTCAGGGGTTATTGCGTTTGCCTGGCATGCATGAGTATGCGGGTTCAAACCCTAGCACCTCATACAACAAACTGTCTGAACAATGAAAGCCACATGAAAAAACAAAACTGATTAACTTTCTCTCTCTCACTGTCCCTATCTCTTAAAAAGAAAAAAAAGATACATACACACACACACACAAAATTTTGCCTACAGATCTATTCTGAGATAAACAGGTACTATAATACAAAAACATACACTGATCTCCTAAACTGCATCATTTACGCTGAATAAACAGAACCACATCATTTTAAAGGAAATCAAACCCCCAATCTGTTCTATACCTGCATGGCCCTCAAGCTTCCAATTATGCAAAATTGAATTTCGTATCACAATGCTCCTTCCAAAGCAAAAATTCTACTGAAATATTTAGATGATTAAATAGTTTTGCTCAGACTTTAAGCCATGTTCCTCTAAACAAGGTGCCTACAAATTAATAATGAACTAAAACTGGTGTCATAAATGTCTCTCCTATCTTTTATAAAGTTACATACCTTTAGGCTAATGAGTTCCTGAACTATAAACTATGTGTTTACTGTTTACCATTAAGAGACCCAGACTCAGGGGGCTGGAGAAGTGGCTCAGCAGTTTCAGGGTGGGTTCAACCTCAGCATCACATGAAAAGTCACATGAAGTCACAAGAAAAACTAAATGAAAAGAGAGAGGAGAGACAGAGACCTAGACTTCATCACATGAAGTCACAAGAAAAACCAAATGAAAAGAGAGAGGAGAGACAGAGACCTAGACTTAGAAACTGCTTGGAACTAGACCCTAAGGAACTTAACAATTAAATCTAGAACTACTTCTAAAATAATCTGATTCTTAAAAAATTCTAAAGATCGAAGGATACAGATTTCCTAACTCATCGAATTAAAACTAGAAAAACTTTTTCACCCAATGTCTTTTTGTTCTCTTTTTGGGTGGTACTGGGGAATGAACCCAGGATTTTGCATATGATATGCAAAAGCAATCCACCACTGGGCTAACCAGACTATCAAATTCTCCCCTGGAGTTTTACATTATTGATACAGTTAAAAGTATTTTCCCCAGACAGTTCTGTTATGACTATATGTCAGTATTTTATTACAATCTATAAGCAAAAGGTCTCTAAAATACTACTAATTCAAAGACACATTCTTATTAAAGGAAAAAGGAATGGCTAATTGTTTTAACTACTAGTTAAAATGAAAATGTCTGGAATAATCATAAAACTCTTGATTGACAGCTAACAGTCAACTGAGTGGGCAGGTAACTAGTTTCCCAGTAGAAGGTTTTTGTTTTTTGTTTT
Organism: Aplodontia rufa; assembly: GCA_004027875.1. NCBI lineage: Eukaryota > Metazoa > Chordata > Mammalia > Rodentia > Aplodontiidae > Aplodontia > Aplodontia rufa. The sequence continues at coordinate 123,158 of PVKS010001136.1, forward strand.
TTGTTTTTTTAAGAGAGAGAGGGATAGTGACAGAGAGAGAAAAAAAAAGAGAATCAATTTTATTTAGTTTTTCATGTGGCTTTCGTGGCTTCTACACTTCACTGTGTATGTGGTGCTCGGGTTTGAGCCCTAGTCTTTGCGCATGCCAGGCAAGTGCCATAACAGCTGAGCCACAGCTCTAGCCCCTGAGCAGAAGTTTTAATCCCACTGAAGTTCATCAGACAACTGCAGCAGTATTGTAACAGAAACATGAATTTCTTTCCAAAAGGAAATTATGAATTATATACAAGGATTCTGTCCAAATGTGGTTTTGAACAATTTTTCTTTTCGTTTCTCCTTTTGATTTAGATACTTTCTAAAGATCTGTCCAGGTCCATTTCCTGTGATTACGGAATTATTCAATTTTTCTTTTACAAATTTAGTTATTTTTTTAATAGAGAGGGACAGTGTGTGTGTGTGTGTGTGTGTGTGTGTGTGAGAGAGAGAGAGAGAGAGAGAGAATCAATTTTATTTAGTTTTTCATGTGGCTTTCGTTGCTCTGACACTTCATTGTGTACATGATGCTGGGGTTTGAACTCAGACCCGCGTATGCCAGGCAAGCAATGTAACCACTGAGCCACTTCTCCAGCCCCAAATTTAGCTATATTTAAAAAGCAAACAACTAGTTTGAAGAGCAAAAGGCAGTTACAAGCAGGTTTTTCAACCCATCCTCCACTGTACTGTCCCTGAAAGTGAAAACAGAAACCCCAGGGAAAGTACATCTTCTACACATGAAGATAATTTTAGAGATGTATATGATGGCATATTTAGCTTTACATAGAACTATATGTAATTTCAAAATAAATTCTGAACACTATTTCATTATGAATGAGAAAAAAACTTATTTGCAGGATATTACTGCTCCTCCCCAAAAACATGTTTAAACAATCCAAACAGTTCAAGGGAGATCCACTGACCACTTTCAAAGTTTCCCCAGGGATTCTTCCAGTCATCATAGAAGGTGACCATAAAACATGTAAGATGCTTATTAACACCAGGCAAATGCCACAGATCTACAGGAGAATAAGTGCTTACCAGTGCACTGAGCCAGAAAAGGAGCATTCAGGGTTGGAAATCACAAGAGAGTTTCATTCATCACATATTTTCTGATTAATTTATGAATCATTAATTTTAGAAATCATAAAAGAAGAAACCCAGAAATCAAGTCTTTTTTTTTAAGAGAGTGAGAGAAGGAGGGAAGAAGAGGGAGAAAGAGAGAATATGAGAGATAATACATTTTTAATTTAGTTTTCATTTGGCTTTTGTTGCTCTCACACTTTGTTGTGTACGTGGTGCTGGGGTTTGAACTTGTGCCCTTGCACAACTGATGAGCCACCACTCCAGCCCCAAGGCCTTTCTTTATAAGCACTGATTGTCTAACATAAAATCACATAAGAAAAAAAAAGGAAATTATCACAAGCAGAGCTCACAGAAAGTGTCACAAAGTAGTGTAAGAAGAAATGCGCCAAAGTAAATTCTTACATCCTTCCAAAAATTTGCGTTTCTTATAGTTTTTCCCTCCTTGGTTAGAAGACCAAACCCCTTATTATCAAAAGTCTTCTCTAACCAATACAAAATAAACTTCCTACTGTAGCTTCCAGCACTACCACCAATGCTTTCCTGTACCCTGTTCTAATTGTCCTCCACAGCACCTACAATTAATCATCATATATTTATTTACTTGTGTATAGACTCCCTCCAGCAATGTTTTAAGAAAGTAAAAATTCGTACTTGTTTTATTCACTGATATATCCCCAACACTTACCTGTCTCTCTGTATGCAGCAAGCATTCAATAAATACTCGTTAAATGAATGGATACAGTTGACTGCAGTGGTGGGAAAGGGGATATCCTACACACAACGATTCATAGTAGTGACTATGTGCATGCCTGAGATGTCGGCCAAAAATCTTTACTGAGGGTCATCAGAGATTTAATCCAATTAAAATCCCAATGCAATTTTTCAGGAGCATTTGGCAAATACTGATGATTTGAGTATAAAAGTTTAGAACTTCTATACTTCAAATAACATACAAACTAAAAGGCAAATAAAATGCTAGCAAAGAGTTTGCATTTTAACTGATTGTGGTTTTAAATGTAAAAAACCCTTTCAAATAACTCAAAAATAAGTACTAATACCTTATTTTACATAAAAATATAAATGGCAAATAAATACAAAGGAAAGGATAGAAGTAAATTAGAAAATCAAAGCGATCAAAGTGTAAAGGACATCCTTTTACTGATCAAATTTGGAAAAATCTTTAAACATTATATTTCGTATTTGTTAGGTTTTAGGGAAACACAGCTGACAAAACAGTAATTTCTTCTGGAGAACATATTTATCAAACATTATCCATGACCAAAAGTACACTCACATCTATAATTTAACATAGGATATTCTGTGATATGAGGCAAATTTTGAAACATTAAGATCACAAATTTAGTGTCACACCCAAGTTGGTCTTATTTGCTTGCATGAGTTTTCTTCCACAACTGTGTTAAAAATGTTTTCAGTTGGTTGCTAGCGATTTAGAAGCTATTACAAAGACAAGATCTGTTGGCAAGTCTCTCAACTACTACTAAACAGCAGATGATCTCTTCAGGTCAGGCACATGATCTACAGATCAAAAATTATGACCATTCTGAAAACTTGATTCATTCTATGCCTCATCTGAAGTAATAATCCAAGTTGGAAACCTTACACTAGGAGGTCGAAATTTAAGCATGTTTGCCAGACCCTAGCCCCAGAGTTTCTCAATCAGGAAACCTGAAGTACAGTCACAAAATTTATATTTCTCTTAAGTTCTTAGTTGCTAGTCCAGAGATCACATTTTGAAACTGATGAAATTTCTCTGTTAAGAGCCACAGAGGGGCCCAGAATCCTTGGAATCAAACTATTACAGGATACTTGAACAACATTGGGGATTTCCTTAACAAGGTGAAGGAGGGATACAGAAGCTGACAGCTCAACCACCAAGTCATCACACTGCCTCTCCCTAATAACCAAAGGTAAATAACCAATATTCTATCAAATTTAGGAATAACCCTAGATTAAGTTTCTAGTCCAAATTTTAAGTTCTACATTCTAATGAGTCTTAACCGTTCTCAAAGGTTTAACTGCCCCTTTTATATCTCGTATAAAATAATGGAGGTTGCAATAAATGTTTATGCTAGATTCCTAGAGATCCATTATTTTACGACTGGACAAATGTGCATTACCAGTTTCGATATTTTCTACTCAATTTGCTTTCTCCAGCTGGATACTATATATAGTAGCTAACAGGAGTGAACAAATGCTTCCCTTGTTCTGATTACTATTTCGCACACTACATGAATTTTCATCATTTAATCAGCACAATGAATCTGTGAGACAGAGCCTGCTCTCCCCATTTTCTACCCCCATATTGATGATGGAGAGTGAGACACCAAAAAATTAAGCCATTTTTCCAGAGATGCACAGGTAAAAACTACATTTGAATCCAAGCAGTCTGCCTCCAAAAGTCCTCACTTTTAACTACTGTACTTCATCTCCAAAATTCCATCTATCTAAATTTCAACCTTTATTCCCAAAACTAGCTTTTCCTCTTACCTTGTCTTTTATCTGTCAATACTACTCTGGCTCAAAATTACAAAGTTCCTGCAACAATTAAGTCCTCTTACATTTCACAACTGCCTTTTTGTTTATTTAAATTGACTGAAATATCCTGAGTTTATCCTTTACCCGTCTTCTAAAATAACTAGTATTTCTGCTTTTGGTCTTTATGAGAGTTAAGGGAGCTGTGCACATCACTGTCTATGTGTGCACAGCCAATTTATTTAACATCAAAATCAATTTAAGCAGAATGAACTCTTAAAATTTACATATATTATGGGCATATGTAAATACACCACAAAGCATTTCATCTTTAGTAAAAAGAACCAATCAAAGGGAAGGAGAATTGAGGAGGGGAGGAAGGGGGCGGGCGGGTCATGAACTGAAATCAAATTCCATGCATGGATGAGTATGCTGGGATGAAACCAACTACTACGTATAAGTATAAAGCTGTAATTTAAAAAAAAATCTAAGGGCTGGGGCAGTGGCTCAGGGGTTAAGGTGCTTTCGTGGCATGTACAATGACACATGTTCGTACCCCAGCACCACATACACAATGAAGTGTTGGAGCAACGAAAGCCACATGAAAAACTAAATAAAACTTTCTCTCATTGTCCCTCCTCTCTCTTTAAAAAAAAAAAAAAAAAAAAAAAAAAAAAGACCTTTACATGCCTCTTTGACACATTTCTTTATTTCCACAAATAGTTAAAAGCCTATTGGGGCTGGAGCGGTAGCTCAGCGGTTTCGGAGCTTGCCTGGCAAGCACGAGGACCCGGGTTCAAACCGCAGCACCACGTACACAACTGAGTGTTGGAGCAACTTAGGCCATGTGAAAAACTCAATAAAGTTGTTTCTCTCTTTCTCTGTCTCTCTCACTGTCCCTCTCTCTTTATAAAAAAAAAAAAGCCTATTATTTTATGCATAGCATTCCTTGTTTCTGAAGAATATGGAAGGAGGAAAAAAACTCAAGAAATGATCCCAAATAAGTACCATTTCTAAGTGGAAGACTAAAAGTGAGAACAACGTCGAAAATGAACCTTCCAAACATCAAAGCCATCTTTCATAAAGCTATTAACAATTTAAAAAAAAAGAATCAAACTGTTGAGGCATCCCAATATGAACAGTATCTGAATGCCAAAGCAAATTACGTTCCAGGACCAGGGCTACCAGGGCTGGGCTCTAGCCTTTGAGAAAGGACAGTTTTAGAGACTGTACAAAACTTCTGTTTAAAATGAAAGAACTCCAAGCTTTTGCCATAGGGGTTTAGATAAAAGATACCCAATTTTCTAAAGTATATTAACTTATACCATGCTATTTCACACAATACACAGCAGTATCTGTGAATGTAATCTTGAAGAGCCAAATCTGACCATTCAGATAGCAGCAATCATTAACAGTAACAAAATAGGTGTATGTCTTAAATAAATGAAACGTGAGAGGCGCAGCACTTAAAGAGAGCACTGTTGAAATGAGACAACTTATTGGAATCCGTTCAGATGATAAGTCTACATTCAATCCTGAGTAAATTTTCTTTCCCCTACTTCAGAGATTGTTGTCTGTAAACTGGGGTACTACCTAACTTAAAGGGGGGTTACAGTGAGATGAGATCCGTATAGGTAATGCCTTAGCACAAGGAAGAGTACAGCACTATAAGAACAACATGAATTCTCTTCCCTTCCTTGTCCTCTGCATGTTAAAGTACTGTGACTGTGTCTAGATTTAATATCTACTATATTTCTTATCTCTTAAGACTACTGCTAGAGATGATGCCCAACACTAGCAGTAATATCAAAGTTTGAATTTAATTCTCAAGAACATTCAATTCTGCTTAGCAATATTGAGAGGGTCAAAGGTGCGAGATCATGGAAATACATTCCTATCAATTTTATTTGTACTATTTTCTTTTAGGAATGATTAAGCCTGAGAATTTTCCTGCCTCAGACACTACCAAAAATACTTCTAGCAAAAATAATGTATTTAAAAAACATACCAGGGGGGCTGGAGTGGTGGCTCAGCAGCTATGGCACTTGCCCCTCATGCGCATGGATGCAGATTCAAACCCCAGCACCACATACACAACAAAGTATCTGAGCAACGAAAGCCACATGAAAACTAAATAAAATTGATTTTCATTCTCTCTCTCTCTCCTCACTTTTTGGAAAAAAAACAAAACAAAAACAAAAACAAAAATTGAAAAACGTATCAGAATCAGGGGCTGGAGCAGTGGCTCAGTGGTTACGGCACTTTGCCCTGTACGTGCAAGTACACGGGTTCAAACCCCAGTACCACGTACACAACTAAGTGTCAGAGCAACGAAAGCCATGTGAAAAACTAAATAAAAACTGATTGCCTCTCTTTCTCTCTTAAAGAAAATAAAATTAAAAATTAAACATTCAATGACGAACAAAAGGGGGACAGTCATGTAATCAGTTAGATGTATCTACCTACTCAATGTTTCGCCATTTTTTGAATGCACACACAATGGGGTACACCACCAAATACCCTGATAACATATTTCTCAAACTATGCTCTGTTACCAGTGACATGATCTTCTGACTATCCTATCAGCAAAGGAAAACCAGTCCCTTTGCTTATTACCTCTCAAAAGAGTCCAAAAGAACCTGAATCCATACTCATTTCATGGCCTGCACAGCTGCTGAAGCCAAGGGGAACTTTACAATGATAAATCAAGCTGACAACCCCTTAACCCACTGCTGAGCCGTAATAGCACAAAACAGAAGATATTATTTGCCTTTTAGATGTAACAGGCAGTGCACAGCACCACCTACATAGTATCCTTGGGGGGATTGTATAGGATAAACAAATCTATTTCAGTAAATAAATGGAGATGGGGAGAAGTAGTGAGAGAGGAGTTGTATGGGACTCAAGGAGATTTAAGAGACATGTTTAAAAAAAGAAAAGAAAGGAAGAAAAAGTATCTCTCTCTTAAAGATACATGCTGACGTGTTCACAGATAAAATAATAAAATCCATAGGATTTGCTGTAAAAATCCAGCAAGAGTAGGGGCTAAGAGTAATAAGTAAAAGACAAGTCACATGTGAATAATTATTGAAGCCTCCTGATAGAATATCTGAAATTTCCACTATCTTTTCCATTTTTATAAAGGCAAAATAAATTTCCATAAAAACATTTAGCACAAAACAAAACAACAAAACAAATATAGTACAGGGATGTGGATGCAGCTCAGCGGCAGAGCACTTGCCTAGCATACAGCATGCCCTGGGTTAGATACCTGGTGCAGAGGTGGGGAGTTCAACACAGTTATACTTGCATAATTTTTGTTTTGATCCTTAAAAATAAAACATTGAAGAATATAGTACTGGATCGATTTCAGCTCTGTTTCATTAAAAACAAGTTTAGCATGCTATTTAATCTACTTTCATTATGAAGAACTGCACAAAAAAAAAGCAGGCTCTAAACTTTCTTGGTAATTTTCTGAAGGTCTTCTACATGTTTTATTGCTGCACCCTCACGACTAGTTTCTTCCTTTAAAAAAAGGGAGACTATCTGTTCCCTTAGCCCCTATTGTTGATGCATTATTTTAAATACAAATTCAATACATTTTTAAAAATGCCTTACAACCCTTGTGGCACTGTATTCTACGTAACTAAATTATCGTTTTCACCTTCTTTCAAGCTGAAAATGTGAACTTTCTGGGATGGACAATGTCTGCTTATCTTAGCATTCCTACAGTGTAGCCCAATCTTTGAAACCATGAAGATAATGAATAAAGTCTGCTACATCAATCAAAGAGTCATGGACATTATAAACTTTCTGAAGGGCAGGTTGTGAATCACATAAATTTCTTAGTGTATATAACAATGTGATTGCTCAAGTATTGAATTATAAATTTTGGCTATAATTCATCTTTAATTAAAAATTCAGCTAATTGTCACCAAAAAGGAATGCACTTAAAAAAAAATAAAAGCCTTGAGGGAAAAATATTAAAATGTTAGTATTAGCCAGCAATCTATTGTTTTGCTTCCTTTAAGTATTTTTAATTTTTTTCCTTTAAGTATTTTAATGAAGACTTTCTACACATTCAACTTAAAAAAAAAAAGTGGGTGAGGGGGCACACCTGGAATGGTGGCTTATTGGTTAAGAGTGCTTGCCTGGGGCTGGAGCAGTGGCTCGGCAGTTACAGAAGCGCCCGACAGGTACAAGTATACAAGTTCAAACCCCAGCACCCACGTACACAACTAAGTGTCAGAACAACCAAAGTCATGTGAAAATCTCAAAAAAAAAAAATGATTCTGTCTCTCTCACTGTCCTTCTCTCTTTAAAAATAAATAAATAAATAAATAAAATTAAAAAAAAAAAAAAGAGTGCCTGCCTGGCATGCGTCATGAGGACCTGGGTGCAGACCCAAGGACCACACACACAACAACAAAGTGTTAGAGAAAGAAAGGCAAGATGAAAAAATAAAGAAAATTGATTGTGTTATACTCTGCTCTCTGTCTCCCCCTCCAAAAATAAATTTTTAAAAATGGAGAGGGACAGTAATAAAGAATCAGTTTTATTTAGCTTTTCATCTGGCTGTCGTTGCTCCAACAATTAGATGTGTTATGTGGTCTAGGGTTTGAACACCTAGGTCCTCAGGCATGCCAGGTAAGCGCCAAAAACACTAAGCCATCATTCCAGCCCTACAAATTTAATTATTTAAAACTGTACTGAAGGGCTGGAGTGGTGGCTCAGCAGTTACAGCACTTGCCTTGCATCTGCGAGTACTCAAGTTCAGATCCTTGCACCAAGTACACAGTGAAGTCTCAGAGCAACGAAGGCCACATGAAAAACTAAATAAAAATTATTTCTCGCTTTCTCTCTCTCCCTCTTAAAAAAAAAAAAAACAAACTGAAAGCAGTATGGAGAATCCTCAAAAAATTAAGGATGGAACCGCCTTACGACCCAGCTACCCCACTCCTGGGAATTTTCCCAAAAGACTTAGAATCAGCGTATTATAGCGATGTGGCTTCGTCAATGTTTACAGCAGCTCAATTTACTATAGCTAGATTATGGAACCAACCCAGATGCCCCTCACTTGACGAGTGGATACAAAAGCTTTGGTACATGTATACTATGGAATACTACTCGGTCCTTAGAGAGGACGATATTATGGCTTTTGAAATCAAATGGATGGAGATGGATAGAATTATGCTTAGTGAAGTCTCCCAAGCTCAGAGACTCAAGGGCCGAAAGGTTTCTCTCATCTGTTGATGCTAGCATATATGGGGAAGCAGTAGGGCAGACGGCTAACCTAACAAAACTTCAAATT
>PVKS010001136.1:132180-152641 GCA_004027875.1 Aplodontia rufa
AAAAAAAAAAAAAAGAAAAACAAACAAACAAAAAAACCGTACTGGAAGAAAATAAAGTTCTAGTGTTAAAAATTTTTTCAGCCTGTAAAATATGCACAAGCATAATAATAAACATCTTAAGTTATGCTTCTGATCACAAAAAGTAACTTTCAATTAGAGACAGGGTAAATATCTTCCAATATTGCTGTTGTTTCTATCCCAAAAATATTTTCCATTAAAAAACAATCCTAAAACTACAAATCACTGATTTAAAAGTAACAAATCCAGCTGGAGCGGTGGCTGGGTGGTTACCCAGCATGTGCAAGTACACAGGGTTCAAACCCCAGCACCACGTACACAACTAAGTGTCAGAGTAATGAAAGCCACGTGAACAACTCAATAAAACTTGATTCTGTCTCTCTCTCATTGTCCTCTCTTAAAAAAAAAAAAAAGCAACAAATTTCAGGCAGACGGTGAGTCAACTTAAGTAATTCATTTTATATATACTAGCCAAAGTGCTAACCTCTGAATACCTCCGGAGTCACCCATCCTAAAGGTGAGGTGCTTTTCTACTCTGACCAAGAAATCAGCTGTTTGTGGGGCTGACACTGTAGCTGGGGCCACCTTGGATAGGGGCCCAAAGCCATGCAGCCACCAGCCCTGGACTACCAACCCCTCAGTTCACCAACTGGAAAACAGATGTGGAAAGGTCACTATAAAGTTTAAAGGGCTGTGCACACACGAGAACACAAAGATCAAAAAATAATCTGGCATAAAAATGGTCAGAGGTGGGGAGACGAGAAATTTAAAAAGTCTGGGTCCAGTAGGCCTTTCTTCACATACCTTCAAGGGGTGCAAGTTACGGAGTCTCAGCCCCAATCAAAGTGGCTGAAATCCCACTGCTGTCCCTCTTTTTTGGTACATACTGCCTTTAAAATTGCACTTCAAACATCCTTGTAATGATAACCACCCTAACCCCTTTTCTCTGGGATCCTAGGTTCTTTGATGCCCCTATATAGTCAATTTCTTAGGGTCCCAAAGCAAGCCTTTGAAATGGACCAAATCTATGTCCCCTCTGGTTTCCTGCATGCCATACCAAGAAGTCTTAAAGACTAGTCACCTCCTTTGTAAGAGTTTGGGATAGTTTTTCAATAAAAATGACATGTGCTAATCCTCATCAGATTGATTTGTCTAAAATTTTTAATCAGCATGATGTGGGTATAAGTTTGTGGGGTGCACTGCTATGTGTAATGATGAAACACATTATAGCATTAAATATAAAATGAGACCCAATTCATTCTAAACTCAACCTCTACACACACACAAAAAAACATAAAGATGAAAGTCAAAAACCCGCTAGATGATGTGTGACTTTGAAGAAACCACTGGGGACTGGTACATACAGCCAAGAACCTTAGGAATGTACAAGAAAGAGATTCACAAAAGAATGAAGAATAGTGAAAACATGCTTTCAAGCCAGTTGTCACTTATAGTTCTGTTATTTCTTACATGTCATTTACTATTATAAGTCACATTTTGAACAGAACAATAATTGTGATGTCCGAGACAAAAAATTATGTAAGCATGCCGTGAAGAGGGATAGTATTTATTCTGCCTAAGGAATTAAAACATGGGGGGGGGGGGTTCAAACAGATCCGAATGGGGGTTGGGGCAATTCAACATGTTACCACAAAAAGAAAAGTCAAGTCCCTAGCAACAACCAAGTTCAGAGAAAACATTCACAGCATAAATCGACTGATTTTTTTTTTAATGAGTAGATTTTGTGTTTTGGAGTAATTTTAGGTTTAAAAAAAGAATTGAGCTGGATATGGTGGCACACAGCTGTAATCCCAGCTGCCCTGAAGGCTGAGGCAGGAGAAACCAGGTTCAAAGCCAGTCTCAATGACTTAAGACACCCTATCTCAAAATAAAAAAATAAAAATAAAAAGGACTACTAAAATAAAAATAAATAAAAAGGATTGGTAAAGCACCCCTGGGTTCAATCCCTAGTATTCCTCCCCCCACAAAAAATTCAGCAAAAAAGTGCAGAGGACGCCCATATGCCCTTACCCCAGTTTCCATTACTGCTAGGGTACATTTGTTACAACTGATAAACCAACACTAGTATTTCATTATTAACCAAAGTCACTCTATTCTGCTAATTAGTGAAAAGTGATATTCCAGCATCTCATTATCTTTATCATAAAAATAGCAACTACATTCCTAATCAACTCCTCTGCCCCAACTTATGATTCCTAGCTTTTCCATTTCAGTATAGAAACACATCCATTCACATGCTGAGAATGAAAACTCGGTTCTCTTACACATCCAATCCATTAGCAAATTCTATCTGCTCTGCCTTCAAAATACATGCAGAATCACATTACTTCTCATAAACAGTACAACACAATTTCTCTGGCCCAAGTCACCATCTTCTCTTTATTAGGATATTACAATAACCCTCACCCTCATTCTCTTGCTTCTGTCCACAGGAGTCAGTGTTCTTCTCAAACTAAGTCTGATCATGTCAATTCTCTGCTTCAAGGAGGCACATGCTCTCCATCTGACAGAAAGAGGTAATCTTTACAACACTCTACTAGCTCCCACACAACCTGTCTCCACCTACCTTCAGCTCCCTTTACATCTCTGACATTGCCTCCTATTTTCCCTTCACTAGCTCTTTTCTTTTCTTTTCTTTTTTCAGGGCTGAGGACCGACCTCGGGTCCTTGAGCATGCTAGGCAAGCAGTCTGCCACTGAGCTAAATCCCCAACCCCCCTTCACTAACTCTTGAAGCTCCACTGGCTTGTTTGCTGTAAATACTCCAGGCAGAAAGGCTCTGTCCCTAAGGTTTATTGCACCTGCTCCTTCTTTTGCCCAAAATGTCTTCCCCAAATATTTTCATAATTGATTTCATGTCTTTGCACAGCTACCACTTTCAGAATTATGCCTGAATCAACCTATTTTATCACTGTATTCCCTTCTCCCTGTTTATCTCTCCTTTATCTTTCTCCATAGCATTTATCATCATATAATATAGTCTATGTAGTTACTGTCTTGAATTCCTACTAAAAAATAAGAGGAGAGATTTTCATCTGTTTTGGTCTCTGCAGCAACTCTTAAGTGTCTGGCCTTCAAAAAATAGGTATTTAGTAATTATTTATCAAATTCATGAGTAAATTAAGGTCCTGAAGGTGACAAAACCAAGAACTGGTAGAAAACTGAAATTAAAATGTAGGTACTAGCAGCTGTAAGGTACACAAAACCTAATTTTGGATGATCCAGAGACTGACTGTAGAATCATGAGAAGTCCTTAAAGGCTTCAAGCTCCTTTATTAGAAAAAATGTCCACAATCTGAGAGGCTGGGATTCTGAGCTTGGGGTACTTCCCTATTTTCAAGACTCTGACATAGCAACTAAATATGCCAGAGACACAAACATGTTTGGGCCGCTATCAAAAAAACGTCTTCAGTCACAAGTATTTAAAGATAAACATGTATTCATATTGTAAAACATGATGCTTTTCTTTAAAAAAAAAAATCAGTCTATTTTTTCATCTGGTTTTTGCTTTTCCAACAGTTGTGAATGTGGTGCTGGAGTTTGAATCTGGGTCCTCATGCATGCCAGGCAAGCGTTCTAACCACTGAGCCACTACTCCACTCCCTATGTAATGCTTTTAATCATCTTCATAACAAAAGTGCTCCAAGATTAACTGAAAAATTGTGTGTGGTGGTGTGACATCTCCTATCAACTGTAAGTCAGAAATACTGAATCTATCCTAATCCAACAACTTTATACTTTCAAGCAAATAAAAGCACTCATCCTAAAATGTAGTGTCCAGAACTCAACTACATCTGGGAATCATCTCTCAAGGCCGGGCAAAAGGAGAAGTGCCTCTTATTTCTAACCATACTAGTACTTTATATACAGTGAAAGAACTGGTTATTCTTTATTATCTTTAAGACAGCTACAGAAGAAATCTCTTATAAAATCGAGTAGATTAAGAAATTCTTGATTACTAAATATCAAAACCAACCCAGGGCTGGGGCTCAATGTTAGGGCACATGCTGAAGCATGCAGGGAGCCCTGGGTTTGGTCTCCAGCACCACAAACAACTACTCTTATCTGAAAGGCTCTAATTAGCAAAAGATGGTCTAAGGAACAATGTAGCTAAACCAAAAATGTCAACTTTTCAGCTCAACTACTGTGATTATTATGTTCAGTAGTAACAGATTCTACCACCATCACTACTAACCATTTCATTTAGGTTCTCAGGCTTTAAAACGATGGAAAGTAATGAGTATACTTGAGGCTGGTCTTAATAAAAAAAAAAAAAAAACCAGCTATCACTAATTGAAACCTGAAGGACCCGATACTCAGATCTTTATATCTTTATAATAACCCAATAAAGTAAATATTGCATTCCAAAAGTATTCAATATTAGAGAGAAATTTGGACAAATTCAGACAGCTAATCAATGCAAGGGAAGTCAAATTTAGATGTGACTCAACAGTCTGCATTCTAAGATACACCCCAATGCATACTGAATTCTGCAAATAAATGAAAGGAAAATGAACTTTATAATGTCAAAAAATATTAAGAACTTTAATCCAGGTGTGATGACACATACATGTAATCCCAGCGACTCAGGAGACTTAATGAGGAAGATCGTATGTTTAAGACTGGCAATGTCCCAAAATAATAAATAGAAAGGACTAGAGGTACAGCTCAGTAATAAAGTACTGTTGGGTTCTATCTCCAACATTGCCTGCCACCCCCTACCAAAATGAAAAAAATAAAAACAAAAACAACCCTGTAATCCATTTCCCCAACTTCAAGAGTTTTATGTCTGAGTTTTCCGTAGTCGTTTCAAAACATCTGAGTACCCTAAAAACAAATGCATAAAGGAAGATGTTTACGTCCTTTATTGTGTATAGGAAAACATAATATGAAAATGTTTTCAGCTGTTGTCATTTCACAAAATTTGTCCACATCACAAGTATTTCTTCCTCAAAAATTGATCATTGTCAGGGCTGGAGTGGTGGCTTGGCGGTTACTGAGCTTGCATGGCATGCAAGAGTACATGAGTTCAAACCCCAGCACCATGTACACAACGAAGTGTCTGAGGAATGAAAGTCACATGAGAAACTAAATAAAAATTGCTTCTCTTTCTCTCTCTCTCTCTCTTTCTTTAAAAACAACAACAACAACAACAACAACAAAAAACTGGTCATTGACATTAGCCAAACTGTAAAAAATACACCCATCTGAATTAAGAAGCTAATAAAGAACAGAAAGCTACAGGAAATTCCAGAGATAATTTATAACTAACTGCCTTTTATCAGACTTCACTGGAAAGATCATATGACATGATAGAATACGGAAACCAGCAACAATCATAAAACGTCTTTTATAGAATACTACCACTTTTCTCTGTAAATAAGTCCAAAAAGTTGTTTTTATCCCTCAGAGTTACAGGACGAATAAGGTGGTCAATCACAGCTCAGAGGAGCAACATTTTCTGAAAAGGAACCCAATTCCATGTTCTTTAAGGAATTTTTCTTTCCCAAAAATGTAGGTATTAAGTTTCATATTATGAAAGAGAAAAACGCAAAGTGACTTGGGAAATGTGTTCATCATCTTTAAAATGGTATCAAATAACAAATGGATTAAAAAAGAAAAATGCTGATAACTGAACATAGCACCATTTTCTGATAAATTCTCCACTATTATAAAACATTTCCCAAGCCAGTTAGTATGGAAGTACTAAATAAGAATTAAGAGCATTTTAACACTCTGAAGTACATATGCATTTATAACAGAACACCACAATAACTGCCTGAGAGGTACCCAAAAACCCCTTCCTTAATTCCTAACATGGTCCATGAAGGTCTTGTTGATGTGGCTCTTGACTGTTATCAGCATCCGTAGGAAACACTTTAAAAGCCTCTCCTTGCTCTAGTATACTTTGGTGAAACTGGCAGGAGCCACTGGTAGGCCCTCTCACAGGACTCTATATGTGCACTTTCTGGATGTCTATTATGCTTCAAAGAACCTTTATTACAGTAGCGAACAAAGCAAAACCCATAATGGAAAGAAATGTACATTCCAGAAGTAGAGAGAAAATTTTAAAACTTACCCAATAATGTGTGTGTACACATACATTTGCACAGGCATCCTCTGAAAATGTCGTTTGTGATGAATGTTGTAAAGGAAAGAAGCACGATAAGAGGACACAAAATGAAGTTGTCCTTTTTAAAACTGTTGGTGAAGAACATCATGAACAAGAGCTGAACCAAGCTGACAAGAAATCTGGGGGAAAGCTTTCCAAACAGAAGGAATCACCAATGTACAGACAGGAATGCACTTAGCTTGTTGAGTAAGCAACCAGCATGGCTACACACAAGCCAAGGTGTAAGTGGTAAGTTGATATCAAAGAGGTAAACAGAAGCAAACAGAACTTGGATCCTGAGGTGCCTTGTAGTTCATGATACGGAGTTTCACTTTTGAGCTGAGACAGAAAGCCTTTGGGAAATCTGACCAAACGACACAAAGTGTCGTTTACACAGTAAGTGTGGAGAACACACTGTAAGCAATCATTAACTGCAAACAAATTATGAGGCCACTGAGTTTGCCCAGGAAAATGTTAACAGCTTGGACTAGGGTGATAGTAGTCAAAATTCAGTGTTATTTGTATTCAAAATGCAGTTTGAAGGTGGAACCCTCAACAGCTGTCAATGGAACAGACTGTAGAGAAAAGAATAAAATCTGGTATCTTTGCTGCCCCTAGAGAATGTTTATGACCACCATGAAAAGTACGTTTCTTGTTTGACATAATTCAGGGCCTTGGACACAAAAATAAAGCAAATTATGCTATATCTGAATGAATAAAGAGTTTCAACAGAGCTAAAGAACATGCATTTATTTTGACAGGAAAATATTGTTGTGGTGTCAAATGTGGAAATTAATCCCTTTGGAAAAAGGAGTTAAAGGTTCCCAAATCAACATGAAACACAAAAAACCTGAGACACAAGTTTCACTGAACTTATGAATTCAACTCCAAGTACCAATTCTCTGAAAATGGAATACACGTATGTAAAACTTGGTCATTTAGAAAAATAAATCACCAAATCAGAGCAACACTACTTATAATACAAGAGTTACAAGATTTGCTACAGCATCTGACAGGATTACTTAAACTGACAATTTCCTCACAAACAAGAACTGGAGATCCTTGGAGCCCTGTGATACTAGGTATCTGGTGTATCAGCCATAAATCCAAAAATGTGTACTGGTTGTAAATAGTCAAATTCTATTAAGAGAGAGATTGTAAATTATAATAATTATTTAAAAAAGAGAGAGAGAGAGAGAGAGAGAGAAAGAGGGACCATGAGTGAGAATCAGTTTTATTTAGTTTTCATGTGGCCTTCATTGCTCTGACACTTCTTTGTGTACATAGTGCTGGATTTGAACCCGCATATTCATGCATGCCAGGCAAGCCCTGTGAAAACTGAGCCACCACTCTAGGCCAGGAAATTATTTTTTAAAACAGCTATAAGTCTACTTCCAAAGTTGCAAAATTTTAAGAATAGATTTCTTTACTTTTGGGTAAGATTCAGATTTGACATTCTCAACTTCCCTCTTGGGAGCTAAGACAGGTTGGAGTTACAGTGCCTGTATTACTCAAAGAACAACTGGGGTCTCCAAAAATAAAAAGTAGTATTCTTTTAATAATGGCCATACATTAGAATTCCAAGTAGGGAGATTTTTCAAACACGAATGCCGAAGATGCATTCCAAATCAACTGAATTTAATTGGAGATGAGTCCTAGAGTATCTTTCTCAAACATTTTCCAGTCATTCTCTGGAGACCAAGTTGAGAGCCACCACTTATAGCAATAAAGATTAAAGTACAGAGCTTAAGTAAAATTCTCCTTTAAAAAAAAAAAAAAACACCAAAAAACATTTTCTGAAGTCAACAAATTTGAGCCCTTCTATTAAAACATGGCCCAGCAAAGTCTTTGCTAAGAATTGTAAATCGGTTTCATATATGCTTAGTTGAACAGTAAGGCCAAGGATGAAAAACTTTAATAATAATAATAATAAGAAGAAGAAGAAGAAGAAGAAGAAGAAGAAGAAGCCGCCGCCCCTGGTTAACCCTACCCACATTCTTTCCTTGGGCTTGCATTTTGGGATTGTAAAACTACCAGGGCGACAATCCTAGAGAGTCAAATCAAAACATCTTCTTCCTGTAATGCCACCTTAGAGCTCTATAGAATAGCATTAACTGCTGCACAGCTAAATAGTCTCTAGCCAAAAAAATCTTCACCTAAAAAATAGAGTACTCCAGTTTGTCCTTCTTTTTCTATTCCTTCATCACTCATCAACAGTTAATTCTGAACATCTGTGGACATATCATAACATTTATACAACACATGCAGCAGAATAAAATTCCCAGGGCACAGCCACAAAAAAGAAAAAAAAAATTAAGGAAGTCTACGAAGCATTAGAGAATAACTAAACTTTGGGAGTTGACAAAACTTCTTATCCTCCCAAATATATCAAGAACACTGCCACAGATGGCTAACCTAACAAAACTTCAAATTGAATGGCTTTCAGAGTAATAGGGGGATAGCTCTCTAGGATACTTGGAGGTGTAGGGAGGGGGATGGGGAGGGTATATGAAGAACTCATAGGAGTCTGGAGATTAGGAAGATGGGGGAACCATCCCAGAAGCCAATGTCATTCCTCCACGAGCTACCCATTTAACGCCTGAGTTCTTCTGGGGGAAACTGCAACAGGTAAAACCCAAGGTGGTTATCCATGTTTTGGCATTTCCCCTGGATAACAAAGTTTATATCCATTGACTGCTAATGTTTTGATAATGTTTCCCCCTCAACTGTATCTCTATATACTTCTAATAAAAAAAAAAAAGATCCAACTCAAAAACAAAAAAGAACGCTGCCACAATTTCTTTTTCAATTATATTATAAAATCATCAGTCCTGGTTTTAAAGTGCAAGCTAATCTTCACCTCATTATAGATGTTCAAACTACCACCAGTTTATCTTTAAATATCAAAGACAAAACTCCTATGATGGAGGATATATTATAAAAGGGAAATATAGCCGAGTTTTTACTTAGACCTTTCTACAATGAATTGGCTGTTCAAATTGATAGAGGAGTGATAACACATACTGAATATGGGTATCATGTAAAGGCACAGTTCAGGCTGAAATGATCTATACAATTTTCCTTACACATGTGTTTTCTGAAAATCTGAAATCAGAAAAAAGAACCTTTTTATTTCAGATTTGTAACTGAGGTTCAGCTAACCAATTATTTTTCCCTCAATAAAATTATTATTATATTATTTCCCTCAGTAAACTTAAATTACCGTTTGTCTTATATTAATTGTGCAAAAGTAGCGAAGTAGTAAGAAACTTGAATACCATGACACAAATATTCAAAACTAACTAGTACACTCTATGCATTAAACCAGAGTGCCTAACAATACCTGCACAATAATTATAATAACTATCTACCACCATCATCTGAACCATTACAGTGCCATTACAATAACCAAATGAAAGTTTCCATATCCTCAGGACATGTACACATCTGAGGAAGTAAGCCTAATAAGCAAAACAGCAATAAAACACATCTCTAGGGCTTTTATTAGTACAAACTAAGTTTTGCATGTCAGTTCCTGGTATTTTAGGAAACACCAAGAACAAAAAGTTTGTTAAGCCAAATACGTAAGTATGGGAGTCCCATATTTTTGAGAAAACAAGGTGGAAAACAACCATTTAGCAAAGAGAAAAGTCAGAGCAATCTCAACTTTGCAATCACTGTTGGCTGTCAATAATCTAGCAAACATGTTGAAAGAAGGTAACACACCACTTGCCTTGAAAACCAAATGAGATAATGCATATAAAGCACTTTACGAAGTGCCTGGCACTTAAGTCTCAAATACTGGACGTTATCATCATTACTGTTAGACTATGGTAAAATCCTAGCCGTGGCAGGGACCTTCAATTATCTGATTATACAGTCCAGTGGTTTTTCAGACCAGTACAATCAGCCTCACCTGGAAACTTACACTCCATTCTGGATGTTCCTGAAAAGAATTTTAAAAGTTAAAGAAAGAAAACCTACACTCCAGGGCTCCACTCCCATACCCACCTAGTCTGAAGTATGGGCCTAGAAATCTGCATTTTAACAGCACTCCAGTTGATTGTGATAATCATTAGAGAACCATCACTCTAGTCAAATTCCCTAATTTTACACATGAAGAAAGGGAAACCTGAAGAGATTATATCTTCTGCTCAAAATAACAATCATTAAGACCATTTACATAAGGCCTTATTTATGCCAGGTTCCATGCCAACCACTTTCTACATTTTTCATCTCAGGTCCCAGCAATAGCCAGCCAGGTCCCAATTAATAGAACAGCAATTGAAGTTCAGAGAAGCAAAGCCATGTTGTCAAAGATTGCCCAATTATCAAAGGGAAAAGCCAAAATTCAAACCCAATCAAGTTCATCACCCTGAAACCCTTACTGAAGCTATGAGACCGAAAACAAACAAACAAACAAAACATACCTGAAAACACCATCTCAGCTGTGATAATTTTACTATTAACATAACCAGAAATTGCCACTTTTAGCAACTTTTAGGAGAGAGGTGCAAACTGGTCTTCACTCCAACTAGAAAGGGACAAACAACATACTATGGAATAACATAGGAAGAAACAGAAGTCCAGACAGACAAATGGATATGGGATTTTAAACCAATACCAAGGGCTGGAGAGGTATCTCAGTGGTTATAGCACTTGCCTGGCATGTGCGAAGGCGCAGGATTGTATCCCAGCACCACTTATGCAACCAAGTGTCAGAGCAATGAAAACCAGATGAAAAACTATAAGTAAAATCAATTCTCTCTTACAAAAAAACTTTGCTTTGTTATACTATGCAGATCAATATCTACTTTAAAAGCATCAAATGTATACCTTCTCAAATTTTCCAACTTTGCACTCAGCTTGCTTTCGATGGTGGTGCTGGGGGAGTTGAACCCAGAGCCTCATGCAAGTAAAGTAGGCACTCAATCACTGCACTACACCCCTAGCCCTACAAATATATCTCTTCTAACTTATTTACTTAGGTGCTGGGAATTGAACCCAGGACCTTGCCCATGCTAAGCAAACTGCTGAGTTAACACCCCAGCATACTGTTGTTTGCAGGTAACAACTGATAATAATTTTTCCCTACAAAAGTATTTTACAGAAATAGCAAAGAGAAATGCAGAGGTCTACACACACAAAAAAAAAGGATTTTGGCTAATTCTGGAATAAAACATTATGTCTGAGTGTTACCACAATTAGCTAAGTAGCTGGAAAATGATGTAACCGCATGTCTTCTCTCTTTCCCATTTCTCTCACCTGCATAAACCTGTAAGATTGATTTTATAATAATGATTTTATTATGTCAGAACCCTGAGGAAAAAACATTCCTATTGTTTAAATGATAGCATTCTAATCTGTTCCAGTCTTTTCAGACCATACAGTCACCCTGTCCAATGTGTTTCAGGTAGTCTCCCTACTGCCTTACTATAATCCACCAATGGCCATGGGAGCTCTGCAACACAGCTATTAACAATGTGCCATACCTAGATCAATGTCATTGATGACTGATAACACATTTCACCATTTTCCTACTGACTGGCTCAATACCTTTTTGAAAAACTGTTTAGGACAATACCTAAAACCAGGCAGGTAGATCACAGAAGAAAATTACTTTGGAGAAAGGGTCAGTATTGAGAAGATTCACAGTAGCAATTTTATCATTCTGAATCTCTAATCAAATTTTTATGTGTGAAATGTGAAGGATGTATAATGAATCAGAAATTCAGGTATAGTGTTTTCAGAACAGTGATGGTTCTTCATGTTTGTAAAATGATAATATATACAGTTATCAGAAGACTAACCGTGTAGAGACTAAGCATATATTGAACTGAAAACTGATTTATCTGGTTCTCAACAACGAAAATCCTTTTTACATTTTTCTACCTACGAATGCATAATACAAGGTAAAACAAATATATTAAACCAAATAGAGCTGGAGAAAGGGAACATCTACATTGGAATTCAGGTTATCCCACAGATGTCCAAAAGAAATCATGTCACATAGGGATCATTTCACAGAACCCTAGATTTAGCTCAACTTAGAGACAAGAAAAGAGTCAAAATACCTCTCTTCAAGATTGTCTACACACCTAAAACAAGGTCACTGGATGGAAGCAAAAGTTTAAGTCAAGGGCTAGAGAGATGGCTTGGGGGTAGAGCACTTGCCTGGCATACTTGAGGACCCAAGTTTGAGCACCAGCACCACATACACAACTAAGTATCAAAAAAAACAAAAACTAGATGAAAACATAAAACTCTCCCTCTTAAAAGACTTTTAAGTCAAGTAGCTTCTATCCAATATTGTTATATACACAAGGCATTTCTCTTACATTGAAATCAAACTATTCCATTGGGCTTACTGTATAAACACAGGATGCAAAGTAAGAAATGGAAGCCAATTTTCAACTTCAACTCCAAGTTAGGGTTTTCTTTCTTGTAACTTACATTAAAGTGTCAAAAAAAACCCAAAACAAACATAAGGGTGTTTTTTTTTGGGGGGGGCATACTGGAGATTGAACCCAGGGGTGCGAACCACTGAGTTATATCCCCAGCTGAAAATTCTCAACAGTTCCACCCTCTTTTGAAAGTATGATTATTAATGATCAGTTAAAGAAAAACTAAACAAATTGACCAACTCCAAGTATACATATTAAAGCAGAGTGTAGAATTTATAGATAATCCATTTCAGCAATTGAGTTTAAAAGACCAACAGCAAAGAGATGTAAAAATGGGAAAGATACTATGTGAGAAAGAAAAAGGCGCAAGTTGATAGGCTGCCAAGGTAGCTACAACATAGTCATTCAGAATGGGACAGCATAAGACTTAAGAGACTTTGTAGTAATAAAAAAATCACAGTTGTCTCACAGAGGGACATAGAAATAAAGAGAGGCAAATAACAAGAATGGTCCATCGGATTTAGAAATGGTTAAAAGAAACAAAGCATATTTAGATTTAAAAAAAATTGAAAAACATGTAGCATTCATTAAATAAGATGATACAGGAGGATAAAAAAAAAAATATTTAAAGCCAGGCACAGATTCCCAAGCTACTCAGAGTCTGAGGCAGGAGAAGGATCCCTTGAGCTTAGGAGTTCAAGACCAGCTTGGGCAAAGGAGACCCTATCTAAAAAGAAAAAGGGAAGGGGCGGGGGGGGGGGGGATAACATATCAAAAGGTAGTCTACTGTCGGTCTATAAGTAAATAGTGTCTGGCATATACTTGAACAGTTTTATCAAGAAAAGACAGTCTATGGAGGTAAGGTGCTGCACCAACACACAATTATCAGAAATACTTTCCTATATGTAATTTTTATTCTAACAGTTGCTATTGTTCAAGTAGTGGTGAATTCTCCTTTTAAGCCAAGAACAGAACACCCTTTGGGAGAGTTATTATAAAGGGATATTGAAGAGAATCTGTGATGCTTTTTTGATTTTAGTTTCCAGTTGCCCACTAAGTTGTGAGACCACCAGGCAATTAAATTTATCTATAAATTAGTTCTGCCATCTATAAAACAAAGGACAATCCATGTACCATCCAAGGCCTCTTAAAAAACTCCTAATAAAATTTCATGATTCTTAAGACTATTATTTTTGTAAAAGATGAAAAGGCTATTTGCATTATTAAACCATGATTTAATTTTCCTGCTACAGGAGTATCAACTCAAAAGAAAACATGGCTAATTTTTTTCTTTTCATTTTTTCCTTTTATTCTGCTCAGACTGGTCTTGAATTCCTGAGCTCAACCAATCCTTACACCACAGCCTCCAGGGTGCAGGGACTACAGATGCATACCACCTTACCTGGCTTACATTACCAATATTTTAAATACATAGAAACAAACTTTTCCAAAGGCAAGAGCTCACAACTCTTCTCAAAATAATGTAATCCTATCACCTGATTTTCACTTATGTTACCCTAACATTTTAAAGATGTTCACAATCACTATTACGTCTTCCACAGATTACCTAAGAATTTTGACTGCCAATGTAGTTTTAATCTAAAATATCATTTGTCCAGCCAGGTGTGGTGGCACATGCCTATAATCTCAGCAACTACAGAGGCTGTGGCAGGAGGATCATGGCCAGCCTCAAAAACTTAGCAAGGTCCTGCCTCAAAATTTAAAAAGTATTAAAGATTTAAAAAGTAGGTGGGACAAGGACTCTTATTCAACAGCTATAATGAATAGAAAAAAGAAAGTGGGTGGGAGGGTTGCTGGACAGTGGCTCAGTAGTTAAGCACCCCTGAGTTCCATTTGTCCTGTCATTATTTTTGCAACATAATAGAGAGAAGGGTAGGTGGAAACACATATGTATACAATCATATGGTTGTGAATTGCCTATCAAAAATGAATATTACTTGTAATTATTCACATTTTTAAAGCAGAAGAGACCAGATAAATGATGCAAAGTAGTAATTTTGCTATTTGCCAGCCAGATATAAATAAAACCAAAATATTCAAGAATCTTACAAAAAAGACTAAATAAATACAAAGAAAACTGAATAAACCAATATACTTCAGGGAAATACAATATTTGCAAATTAACATGTAAATTTAATGCAATTTCAAAAGCCCCAAAGGGAAATCATATAAAAACAAATGGTACTGAGACATTAGTCATTTATCTAGGCAACAGGGCTAGAGAAGACTTCATTAGTTCCTCATATCATTAAACAAAAAAAAATCTTGATGAATTAAAGGACTGAATTTCTAAAAGTAAGACCACTAAAAATATCTAAAAGGATGACAATTTTCTACCATTTTAAGATGATAGAAAGCTCAAGTGAAAAGATCACCAAAAATATAATACATAATATTAATTTGCATCTTAACCAAGTTTGATACCAACATAGTTTAACACAGGCCTTTGCTTCATCAAAGTTAAAAACATGAAGTTAGGTGAGTGGCACATTCCTGTAATCCCAGCAACTCCAGAGGCTGAGGCAGGAGGATTCCAAGTTCAAGGCCAGCCTGGACAATTCAGCAGCACCTTGTCTTCAAAACAAAAAGGGCTGGGGGGCATGTGGCTCAATGGTAGAGGACCTCTAGGCTTAATCCCCAGTACCACCAAAAATAAATAAGTGAATGAATGCATAAATAAAATAAAAGGGTATTAACTTCATCAATAATTTCTAAATGCAAATTTAAATAAAGGTGATCCCCCACCCCAATTTTGTGAATATTTTTAGAGTCGTTTGCTAAGCCAACTGGAGAATGGTTAAATGAACAAGCTGATATACTGACATATACTGCTGGTATGAATAAAACTGAGAACCTTTTTGCAAAGCAAACTGAAGAAGAAATATCCACAGCCTTTTTAATTGCTCACACCCTGTTTTCTTTTTAAATTTTGAGACCCTAAATAAATAAAACAAAAATCAAGAGATGTATGCAAAACCAGTATTTTTAAAAGTCCAACAAAAGAACTAAAATATATAATATAGGGAATCATTTATCCCTTTGTTTTCAAACTATCTCAATTCAATGGATTTCTAAAACTATCAAGTTTATATAAATCCAATTCAGTACATGGAAATGATGTTCATGTGCATACAGACATGATATACACAAACTAAAAAGTCCTCAAAAGCCAAATGACAAACTAAAAACATAGGTAGGACCTTCAGATGAAATGGAGGGAAAAAGCGAAAGTGAGGCAAGACTACTCCTTTCAGAGCTAAATACTGTATGTGCCCATATATTAACATTTTCATAGCAACTATATTAGGCTATTTTCCCAGTAAGAGAAATGAGAAAATTTGAGGTCCAGATTAGTTCAGTGATGTCGAGGACCATGAAATTTGCAAAAAACAACAACAACAACAACAAAAAAAAAACAATGAAGCTGGAACTTGACCTCTGGTTCCAAGTCAAATGCTTTCTACAGAGTAATCCCTCAATACTGGTGGGGGATTAGTTCCAAGATATCAAAATCTGCAGCTCTTATAAAATGATGTAGTATTTGCATAGATACACTTTAAATAAATGATCTCTAGAGGACTTAAAATTATCTGACACATAAATGCTATGTAAACAGTTGTTTCACTGTATTTTTTAGGGAACAAGAAAAAGTCTATACAAAAACAGACATAATTTTTTCCCAAAATACTTTCATCTTCAACTGGTTGAATTCTCAGATACAGAGGGCTGATTGTACTATCCCAAAGGAAGTTAATATTTCCCACAATGGTGGTATAACAAATAAAGTAACATTACAACACATTCTGATTCACATCTGCAATCTTAACATTTTATAAGGAGGTTTTATTATTTTGTCATCAGAAGGAAAAAAGCAATAAAAAATTTTTTTTCAAGGAGAGAAAGCAGGTCAATTTTATTTTTTTCATCTGGTTTTGTTTTTCCTCCATTTAGTTGTATATGTGGTGCTAGGGACTGAACCCAGGTTCTCCCACATACCGGGAAAGCGCTCTAACTACTGAGCCACCACTTCAGCCATGCAATAAACAATTTTTAAAATTAGTTCGAGTGGTGGTATTTTGAAGGGAAGAAAAGTCTACCTTCCAAGTCCTATATACTTTCAAAATTCTCATTAACTTGTATTAGCAGGTACAGCTTACATGCTTCTAGACGTTCTATGATGTGCCAGAACTCTAAGATAATCAAGAAATATTTATTGAATGAATGGACAAACACTAACTTAAACTAGAACCAGAAATTCCAGATTTCCACCTCAGTACCAAGAATCCTATAACAACAAAATTATGAAGTCCCTGTAGGCAAACTAATAGTACATTCAAATTTAAAAGAAGGAAAGTTGAGCCAACTTCGCCAATTCCTGGGACTCTCTAAATGAACTCCAAATACAAAAATACTCAGCATTCTTTCTAGCCATTTATGAAAATAAAGTACATTAAGGTTCTCATGAACCTTTAAAAACAGCCATGAATTAGAGGTATAGATTGGTAGGTATATAACCACCCAGAAATTGTAAGCGTTCCTTCAGAAGAGAAGGATACTCAGGGGATACTACAGATCAAAAGATGTATCAAGAAAGAAATGGAATTAAGATCGTTTAGCATAACTGGTCATAACAATTTTCCTACAGCAGTCCTCTCCCTACAAGGGAATTATATTGACACTGTCCCTTGGGCTCTATGTGCAAAGAGAGACTATTAACCCCCACAGACCAAACTTTTGTTACCTTTTCCCATATAAAATGGAAGGTACCTCTAACTTTCTAGTTTATTTTACATTATTTGGATGTAACACATAAGGTAATAAAGTATCATGACAGTCATTTCTTCAAATTTTACCAGAAGTTGGGTATTCTAAATTTGCAGTCTGATTCATAACATTGGGAAGGAGATCAAATTCTTTCAGACAGTAAAAAAAAGGTTTGGCTAAAAGCATATTTCAAATACAGACACCAACACTTAGCCCTTTTTCATTTCCTATGATTCTTAGGAAGACAAAATACTGAGTTCTATAACCAACTTTCTATTTCTACTTAATTTTCATAATGTAATATGGAGATAATTATAAGAGACGAAAAATGAAGGAAATAAAGAGAGGAGTGTGATGGCTAAACAGTAACACAGGCTTATTCCAGAGAAACTTGCACAGGGGGGACCCAGTGGAGGCTGGGCCCCCTCTGCCACTTACAGACTGTGTACATATAGAAGGAACGAGGGGGGAGGGGGAAAGGTGCAAGTTTTCTGGTTAGATTGGGTTTCTCAGAAGGGTGGGGATCCTCTGACAAGGGCCCCAGGCAATATTCTGATGAAGGACGAGTCTGTAAATTTCCAAATAGTGAGTAGGGGATTTTTGCTGCCTGACTGAGGGCTTCTGGTAATTTCCATATCCATCATTCCAAACTCTAAAAGGATATAATGAATTGGGTTGATGATATCAAATTTTTATGCAGCTAGCGGGTAAACAGATATAAGTATTAATTCTGCCTGGGAAGACAATTCCCTGGTTATAACTGAAGCAGCCAGAGAGGTGATAGGAGGTAACTTGCTCTAGCTGGAAGCAGGCTCCTCTCGGGAAATTTTTATCAAGAGTTTGGTGGGTAGTCAGAGTGGATTCAGAGATACCCCACACTGTGGCTGACACCTCAGGGGGGAGAGCTGACAAGGATGTTAGAGGGTAAGAAAATGGCATGAGGAACGTTGGGGGCTAAGGTGGGTATTAAAAATGAATGGAGGCAATGCATTTGGTTAGGGTGTTCTGCCAAAAATAGGAGTTGGTCATCTACACAAGAGTGGGGCCTTCCATTCAGGCATCCAAAAAAAAAAAAAAAAAGGGTTTAGTCTGGGGTGGTGGAATCCCTTTCTCTGAGGTCCCCATTTTCTGTCTCCCTACAGATAATCTACCTCCTGTCTCAATTATCCTCTGAAGACAATTATCCTCTGAAGAGGTCCTTGACTACCTTTGGGGGACAGTGGGGTGTTGTCTGAGGCAGTTAGGGAAACTCTCCAGGGGGTCTATTTGGGGGCCTTGGTAGAAGTTGGGAGGCAGCTGCAATGGAGGGTCATATTTCCATGACCAACTGGTGCTTAGTGGACTCTAGGCATCTCATGCATCAGGGCAGTCCAGAGGTCCATGCTGGTGGCGGTTGCAGGATGGCACGTGACTAAACATGCTGTACATGGGGGAAGGATCATGCTAGAACAATGAATAATGCAACAAAACATTAATACAAAAACAATCAGTGGAAGACCAAGAAGACAGTAACTTATTAGACCCTAGGGTGTGGTCTGATACATAACAAGGGTTTAAGGGCCAGAGGTATCCAATGAGGGCCTGAGTCTGTAGATTTCCAAATAGTGAGTAGGTCGTTTGCTGCCTGTCTGAGTGGCTTCTGATAATTTCCATATCCATCAATACTAATTACCCAAACTTTAATCAATACTTTTAAAAGTTAACTGTTACCTATAAAATCTATCTTCCTAAAGAACATCTTTGTGCTTTGCTGAAACACAACCTTTTCTCAGAGGCTAATAAGCAGTTACTTAGCTCTTCATTTTTCATGCACTAAATAGTCAATCGAGAACTCCTTACAAAATCCCTTTATGTTATAAACTAGGTAAACAAAACTTGCTTACAGTGTCTAAAATAATAAGCTCTATGTGAAATAATGAGACAGAGATGCTTCATTCATATTAGCTTCTCTAAAATTGTTTTACTCCTTCTTTTGTTCTTTATCCTAGACAGCTAAAACATCTCCTAAAGAGACAGCATGCTTCCTTGCATTCTCTCAGTAAGCACTTATTACTGTGAGAATCAACTGTGAAAAGCACTGAAATAAATGCACATTAATCCACAAGCTTCTATGAATCCCACCCTGTCGTACCTGAATAAGCTTTTAGTTTTCAGAGTCATTTGATCCTTTATTCTCCCTATGAAATAAGACAAGTCATGAAGCCTATTATCATCTGTTTCACAGATTGGGAAACATTTTTAAAAGGTTACATGGTTTAATCAAGGTCATAAAGTGACTAACTGGCCAAGTTGGTTCCCAATCTTATAAACAGTCCAGGTTTCTTTCCTTTACACTAATCCTAAAAGCATACTAGAAAAATCTCTATCACAGGCATTTTTTTTTCATGAAAGGGGGAGGGGGAGAGGAGACAAAGAAAGAAAGAAGAATCAATTTTATTTAGTTTTTCATGTGGCCTTCGGTGCTCCAAGACTTCATTGTATATGTGGTACTGGGGTTCAAACTTGCATACCTGCTGTCAGGCAAGTGCTGTAACCACTGAGCCACCGCTCTAACGCCTTTCACAGTCATTTTGATAGCTCTAAGATTAGAGAGTTGGTATCTACAATTTTTATTTTTAAAGAGTCAATGAGGAGCTGCACAGGTGGCTCAGCAGTAGAACCTGCCTGGCATGAGCAAGGGCCTGGGTTCAAACTCCAATAACACATATACAACTATGTGTTGTAAACACAAAAACCAGATGAAAAAATAAATAAGACCAACTCTTAAAAGTCAATGAACTAGGGCTGGAGCAGTGGCTCAGCGGTTACAGTGCTTGCCTGGCATGCGCGAGTACGTGAGTTCAAAGCCCTGCACCACATACACAGCAAAGTCTCAGAGAAATGTAAGTCACATGAAAAACTAAATAAAAATTACTTCTCTCTCCCCTCTTTAAAAAAAAAAAAAAAATCAATGAACTAGGGGCTGGCATGCGAGGGGATGCGAGTTCAAATTCCAGCATGACATACACAATGAAGTGTCAGAGCAACGAAAGTCAGATGAAAAACTAAACAAAATTGTTTTATTCTTTCTCTCACCTCCCCCCTCTCTTAAAAAAAAAAAAAAAGTCAATGAACTAGGGCTG